>PVLC010020841.1:0-19499 GCA_004027655.1 Graphiurus murinus | reverse complement strand
AGTTTCCGATTGGGGATTCGGTTAGGGGTAGTGCTAGGACTACGACTTGGTGCCACTTTCGGTTTTGGGTTAGAGGTCCATCTCAGTCTCGTTTTCAGGATGGGCTTTAGGATCTGGATCAGGCTGTACTCGAGCTTGGGCTCACGTTTGGGCTTGAGCAGGGGCTGAGATTCAGTTAGGACTCCCGCTAGGGTTTTGGTTATGTTTTGAGTTTGGGCTCGGGTTCCAGTTGGGGCTCGAGCTCAGGCTCACATTCAAGCTCTATTTGGGCACAGAGTCAGGCTTGTTCTCAGGCTCTGGATCGGGTTTGGAATAGGACTAATGTTCCTATTTGGGTTCTTTTTCAGGCTCGGTTGGGGTTAGGGCTGGGTCTTGGCCTCACGTTCTGGCTTGGGCTCCAGCTTGGGGTGGGGCTCACCCCTGACTAGGGTTGGGCTTGGGTTTCGGTTCTGGTTTGAGCTTGGACTTGGTTTTGGGTTCTGTCTTGGGTTGAGGCTTAGACTCAGCTAGGACTCCCGCTAGGTTTCAGTACCAGTTTCATAGTTACTTTTCAGTATGGTTTAGGGGTAGGGATAGGGCTATGGCTATGGCTAGGTGTCACTTTTGGTTTCACATTCGGTTTCAGTTTCGGTTAGAGCTCTGGCTCGAGTTAGGGTTCAGGTTCACATTCATGTTAGGGTTTGGATTAAGTCTCAGCTTGGATTTGAGTTCTGGATAGGGCTGGTGTACAAGTTCTGGTTCGGGCTGCTACTCAGATTCGGGCTTGGGTCAGGGTTAGGGTTAGGGCGATGGCTTGGTTTTGTTTTCTGTTTAGGTTTTGGGTTGGCTTTGGGCTCTTGTTTTGGCTCCGGCTCTGGCCCGGGATTTTGCTTGGGTTCTGTTTTGGGTTTGGGTTTGGGTTCGTCTACTGCCAGGTCTAGGGTCAGAGCAGCCTGCTTAGAAGTTTCAGGGAAGTTAGCCTCCTGAGGCTAGTTTCTCAATAACAAATAATTCTTACTTCATGGATGAGTTTCGAATTGGAATGTATGTAAAGTACTTAATATTCCTAGAATGTTAGTTGTGCTCATTACATGTTAATTAGACTCGTATTTATGTTGACAATTCACAAAACTCTGCAGGATGTATTCCAGTTTATTGTACAAAGCATTCTGCCACAGCTTAAATCAAAACATAACAAATGTTCAATGGCATATTAAATGCAAACTCTTATACCTCATGATCAACATTCAGAAACATTAAGAAATCTATTAACAGTATTGACCATTTTAACTGAAATGAGAAGAAATAATATAAGATTATATCATGGGTGCCAAAATACCTTCAGTAAAATTCAGGACCCACTCCCAATAAGTAAGATAATAGACATGGACACTTTCAAAGGTGGGCCTGGTGGCATTCACCTGCAATCCCAGTACTTGGGAGGCTGAGACAGGGTGATCACAGGTTTGAGTCCAGCCTCTGCAAGTTGAGTCCAGTCCTGTTTCAAAATAAAAACATAAAATAGGGCTGGGAGTGTAGCACAGAGGTAGAACATACCAAAAGTTCAGTCCCCAGTCTCTCTCTCTCTCTCTCTCTCTCTCTCTCTCTCTCACACACACACACACACACACACACACACACACACACACACACGAAATGGATACTTTCTTTTTTCTTCTGTACTAGGGATTGAACTCAGGGGCATTCTACCTCCGAGCTATATCCCCAGCCCTATTTTTTATTCTTTATTTGGAAACAGGGTCTCACTAGGTTGTAGAGTGCCTCACTAGATAGCTGAGGCTGGCCGTGAACATGGATCCTCGGGTCTCAGCCTCCCAAGTACTGGATTACAAGTGAGCACCACCACGCCCGGCTGGATACTTTCTAAGTGTGTTACAGTATGTGTACCTAAGTCCAAAAGCCTAAATTTAACTCCATGGAAGGAACACACAAATACATATCCATATAACCAGGGAAGAGAAAATGAGGAAAGTTAGCAGCGCTCAAGCTCGTGATCTGGTAGCTTCCCATTAAACACTTCTATGGGGAATGGAAGTGCTAAGCGGTGCCCCAGGTAACGCCTTGGGGCACACATAACCTTCTTGCCCCCTTGCATCGCGGCAGCCTTGGCCCTTGGCATCAACATCCTCAGCCAGTGTGGTAAACCCTTCTGATTATCGCTGCTTCTGTGGCATATGGAGCCCAGCATGTGCAGGTGACGTGTTGTCCTGGAATTCAGTGGCGCCTTTGGTGTGTCTTCAGGAGGAAGCACCCCTCCCTGGACCCGAGCCCAGCAAAAGAGCAGAGCCACTGACGCTGGGACAGGAGTCAGCTTCCTGTGCCGGGGTCATGAGGTGTCGTGCAACAGTAGCTGCTCACCTCCACTTCCTCTCTGTCCGTGCACTCCTGTGCCCTGGGTGTGGAGGAGACACCAGCGCCGTGTGGTCCCTGGTTCACAGCATGCGTGACATCCTGTAGACAAGATTGCGTGCTTCAAGGCAAGGTCCCAAATAGCCCTGGAGTGGAGCGCGCAGGAAGCCATTCCACCTGCAAACATGACCGCTGCTACTTGTTGATGTTGAACAGGTGGAAAACACTTTGGGCTTGTTTTTTTCTTTTTGGTATAATTCCGATTTTCGGACATATAAAACACTTTCAGAACCTTAAACTGCATGAAAGGAGGTTCTCAGAAAATATCCCTTCCGTCACCTCCCTTCCACCCTTCTGTCACCCCTTCCTGCTCCCGAGGGAATCACTTCTAGGTCCTCCCGCTACTGGGTTTCCTCTTGCAAACTCGAGAAGACGAGAACATACAGACCTCTCAGGCTTTGCAAAAATAACAGCACACCGTGGGCCTTGTTCCACATCTTGGTTTTCCATTTACAACCGTCCCGCTGTCGACACTGGACTCAGCTCCAAATCCCCGCTGCTCCCCTTGCTCTGGGAGGAAGCAGTTGACTCCATTCCAGCTGGCAATGTGAGGTCCTGCCACTAGAGGGCGCTGGAAGAACACCAGATGAGTAGGGATTTTCCATCCAGGTTCAGTGAGTTTCCGTTCCTTAACCACCGCACAGGTGCGCCTCTTTGCCGGCTCACACGTGGACATCATGGACTTTCCTGCTGCAGGTCCCGACCAGCAGTTCCCTGGCCAGCCAGCCCGGCCCACCTGCGCCCTGGCTGGGGGTTTCTTGCTGGCCAGAAGCAGCCCGTGGCTCCCTGCCTGCCAACTTCCATGGATGCAGGCCGGCTCCAGTCTTGGTGAGTGGGAGTACTCTGCCATCCCAGAGCTGCAGCCACACCTCCTCCAAGGAGACGCAGGGGCAGAGGTGGACAGGGCCTCCCCCATCCCTACAAGTGCTTCTCTCTTCCACCTCTTCTCAACCCAAGGGTAAGCTATAGTCTTTCTTTCTCCTTCCCTCCCTTCTTTCCTTCCTTCCTTCCTTCCTTCCTTCCTTCCTTCCTTCCTTCCTTCCCTTCCCTTCCTTCCTTCCTTCCTTCCTATTGATCTATCACCTTCTTTCTTCCATACTGGGGATTGAACCCAGGCACATGCTACCTCCTCCATACACACCCAGCCCTTTATATTTTTATATTGAAACAAGGTCTCTCTAGGTGGCTGAGGCTGGCCTCAAACCTGAGATCCTCCCTTCTCAGCCTCCCAGGTGCGACTAGGGTTAAAGGCCAGTGCCACTGCATCATATTGGGGTTGGCATGGATGGCTCTGTAATCACATGACATGTTTAACTTGTTTGTGCCATCAAGTCTCCTTCTCCCTCCCTTCCCTCCCCCGCACCCCCTCCATCACTGTGCTGGGTGTCTTCTTTTTCTGGAGTCCCTTTTATTTCTCAATTTCTCTCTAGCTTCTATATATGAAAGAAAACATACAAAGCCCTGACTTCCTGACCTCATAGGAAACAAATCTGTCTCCTGCTGAAAATCCAACATGCAGGTGCACTGTATTATCACTGGGCGTTGGAGTCTGGATTAGACCTCATTCATTTGGATTGGACTACTAAAGCTGTATTCCTGACGGGTGTCAGAATTTATATTGACTTCCACTATTTCACCAAGCTTTTCCTCTGAAAATCGGCTCACCCTTAGCCTGGGGCTCTCACACCGCAGTCCCTGATTTACAAGGTGCAATTTTATATGCAGAAGAACCAAAGTTCTAAGCAAACTGCAGAGCTCCATGTGGGATGACAAGAAATTACAGCTGCAACTGCTGGTTCCATTCTGTTCACCTCTTAACATTCTTTTCTTCAACCTACTTCTAACACACACACTCACAGTTTTGTGCAGTGTATCTCTAGCATGGGTAGGAAGTGTGTTAGGTCAGTCCTCTGAGCTTTGACCTAGATGCAGCCCTCCATGCTCCTCACGCCCACCAACTTTGGTTCAGATTCTTGGTCCTATTTACCTTCCTCTACATTTTTCATTCTTTCATTCTCTGCATCTCATAACCCAGAGGTTCACAATTTCAAATGAAACAATGAGGACGTTTTTATTCTTGAAGAACTTAACTATTCATGATCTAATTCCATCACAGGTCCTGTTTGCAATGTAACTGAGCTTGCCACCCAGGAGCAACTGTTGAAGGTGTCACAGTCTCTCCTGGATGGTCCTGGCCTCTATATTATGCATACGTGGCAGATACGTGGTGTGTGGTGAATGCAGTGTGCTCTGTGTGTCTAAGTTCATAGCCTGGTGGTTAAAATTGGGTACATTTGATGTACAATTGGTGTTTACAAATGTGAATATGGGAGTTTTGTTTGTTTAAAGGAACATGTGTAGATTGTGTATATTAGTTTGACACGTATTTGTGTATTGATTGTTTATCCTGTGATTAAGGATGTGTGTGTGTGTGTGTGTGGTGTTCATTGTTATCTCGTCTAGTTGTGCAATGTAATTAATGAGAATGTTGTCTTTGAGACTAGATCAATGAGTGTATTTGTGAAATATAAGGAAATAATAGTAAAGCATAGGGATATAAAAATAAAAGTATATAAGAGAAACATGAGTTTTGAAAATACAGGACTATGTAAAGAGCTAGAGTAGATGAGGGTGCAGAAAAGAGTAATGTTGCATTAGTAAATAAAAGTGTGGAAGAGCGAGTTCATCAGCATGTATATGAATAGGTGTTTGTGTGTCTCCTAGTTTACACTCGATACTATCTTGAATATGTATTAGTCTTGTTGAAGGTGAAATGAAGACAACTTTCCAGTCCTCTGTACAAGGGAACATCAGAAACCACACAAGCCCTAAACTTTATTAGGTATATCAGATTATCCTCAGAAAGAGGAGACAAATTTGGAATATTGTGACTGGCTTCATGGTGTTCTCTCACCCCTGAACAATGGACCTCCCTCACGGTAGAGATTTGTTTACTGTTTATCTCCATGGTAACTACAATCATATAGTTTCTCATTTCTCTATAAAGCACCGTATCTTATTTCTTCAAGTCAGCCATCATGGTTAAACAATATTTGTGTGTGTGTGTGTGTGTGTGTATCTGTGTCCTTTTGTTCTTTATATTTAACATAATAGCCCCATACTTACATCTTAAATTCTGTTGACTTTATACTCATCCCTGTACAACCAGTTTTTAAACTTTTTTCAGTATTTCCCTCGATAAGACATGCTTTTTTCTTCATTAAAAAGAAACAGTACTGTAAAAAATGTACAACATCGTGTGTGTGTGTGTGTGTGTGTGTGTGTGTGTTACTGGGAGTTGAGCCCAAGGACATTCTACCTCCAACATACACCCCAGCCTTTTTTGTTTGTTTTGAAACAAGGTCTTGGTGGGTTACTGAAAGTCTTGCTACATGGCTAAGGCTGTCCTTGAACCTGCAATCCTCTTGTCTCAGCCTCCCATGTTCTGAGATTAGAGGCATGCACCACCACACCTGCCAACATCATTTTATTTCCCCAATACCCATAGGAAAACATCAAATGAAAGAAAAATTAGTCTAGACTAGCCAACTACTATGTCTGAGACACAGAGTTCCTGACCTTCAGCACGCTGCTGTTCTGCAGTGCCTGGGTCACCTTCCTCCCTGTCTGCCACAGCACCAAGGGGGAAGGCCATGCTGGCCGTGGAGGGCCTCTCCGTCTTGACTTCCAGTGCGGGGCTTCTGGGCTGCACCTTTGTCCCCAAGTGCTACATTATTCTCCTAAGACCTGATAAGAACTGTTTGGAAGGATTGAGAGAGAAAATAGACTCCAGGGGAAATAGGTAATCTGAAGATTAGCTCCTGTGTCTTTGTTACATTTTACAATTTTGAGCAAGCACTAAAAAAACATTGTTCTTCTGGTCTCATAGAGTAACTGGAGATACTCAGTTTCTTCATCAATAAGATCCATGAATGACCTTTCACAAAAGAGTAAAGCATAGAAGTACCTGTAAGCCCACATTACACTCATAATCTCCAATGGTATCCCAATGTAATGGCTATTCTTAAATACATTGATTTAAAATTAACTTCTGCATATTACTTATACTGTCCCTGTATATTATTATTATATTTATTATAAAATTAACTTCTGCATATTATTTGACAGTCCCTGTAATGATTCACATTTGTTATTTATCTTTATATACATTTACTGATGCATTGTAATTATGCATCATAATGATAGAAGCTACCTGCAAGCAACACTTGGTGTGTTTATTCAGCTAAACTTAGCATCTTTCCAAAAGAATTAAAGTCAGAAAACTACAGTGAATACATGCACACCCATTATAGCAGCGCAATTCACAATAGCCAAATTATGGAGCCAAACCAGGTGTCTGGTTTACCCAATGAATGGGTAAAGAATGCATGCTGTGGAGTTTTTTCTCAGCCATAAAGAAGAATGAAGAAAGAAAGAAAAGAAAGAAAGAAAGAAAGAAAGAAAGAAAGAAAGAAAGAAAGAAAGAAAGAAAGAAGAAAGAGGGAAGGAAGAAAGGAAGGAAGGGAAAGAAAGAAAGAAAGAAAGGCCGATTCACTAGTAACAGGAGACCAGTAGCCTCCTGATTAGAAAGTGCGTTGTTCTTCAAACTAGTAGAGAATATTTTTGGAGCAGTATTAGGCTCACAGGACAATTGAGCAGAAATTACAGATCATTACTGTGAACCCCACACCCTCTTCACCTTCACCACTTCTCCCCTTTGCTAAACATCTGGCATTGGTATGCTACACCACATAATCAATAGTATACTATTGTTAATTAAAGTTCATAATTGATATTATGATTCCCATTTTCTCTTCTGAATTTTGTGCATTTTAGAAAACACAAACTAGCATATATCCACCACTGCAGCATCATATGGAATAATTCCACTGCCCCGAAATTCCCCTGTGTTCCAGGAACAGAGATGTCTGCCCATGTGACCTTTCTATCAAGATCTTTGAGAGGTAGGAAACACTAAGGTGCTTTTCAACGGCAGATGCAGAAGCAGATGGTTCCATGTGGAGAAAAGATTGCAGTGGTTAAAAAAAAGAAAAGTCAAAGTTCAGAATGGAAACATGCCATTTGATTTCTGCATTGACTCAGTTATTGCTGTGGAATTTCTGAATTCAGTATTGGTTCCCCTGGAGAGTAAGCGGCATGTGCATTTGTGGGGGCTTAGGCCTGTGTCATTGTGCACAGACCTACCCGGCTCCCAGGAGCAGCACGTGTATCTGCCCTGCACCCTGACTTAGGAGTTGACCCTTCCTATCTTGTTCAAAGGAGACCATGATGTCCCCGTGACTGCGAGATCTGCCGGGGATGGGCCCTTTCGCAGCCTTTCCTCTTCCGCTTAACACGGTACCCTCTGGTGCATACAGTCCATTGCACCCTCCCACATGGTTTTCCTGCAAACAGTTTCTGGACACAGGCTTGGGGCCAAATCGTTCCAAGAGCAGTTCTGCCCTGGGGCCTTGCTGTCTGCTCTTGGATGAAATCACGGCACCTGGGGGTGGAGAGGGAGACCCTCAAATATATTTTCCAGCTGGTGTGTTTCACATGAATGCAGGACATGAGACACAGACAACCAGGGAACAGGAGAGGAGGCTGAGCTGAAGAATCAGCTCATTCCGCAAATGGGCTTTCCACACCTAACAAAATATCATGAACATAATTTCCTGCGACTGTAGGACATTCTGTTGCCACTTCCATATCGAAGGGTCATTTTGTCACTTTGGAGAAAGAAAATTAAAAGGAAGCTGAGTGAATAGCTTGAAGTCTATGAAAACAAATCAGAAGTCCTAAAACAATTTTTTTTTTGTTGTTTAGTACTGGGGATTAAACCCAGGGACATTCTATCTCCAAGCTACACCTCCTGCCCTATTTATTTATTTATTTATTTATTTATTTATTTATTTATTTATTATGGAGTCTGGCCTTAAACCTGCAATCCTCCTGTCTCAGCCTCCCATGTACTGAGATTATAGGTATACATCATCCTACCAGGCTTTACTGTGTGTGTGTGTGTGTGTGTGTGTGTGTGTGTGTGTGTGTGTATTACTGGATATATTGAACCCAGGGGCATTATATCTCTAAGCTACACCCCTAGCCAAGTTTTATTTTTTATTTTGAAACCACGGTCTTGCTAAGTTGCTGAGGGCCTCGCTCAATTGCTAAGGCTAGCCTTGAACCTGTGATCCTCTTGTCTCAGCCTCCCAAGTACTGGGATTACAGGAGTGCACCACCACTCCCGGCTTCAAATATTTATTTTTAAGGAAAATATAATTGAACAAAAGTGCCATAATA
Source organism: Graphiurus murinus (assembly GCA_004027655.1). Lineage (NCBI taxonomy): Eukaryota > Metazoa > Chordata > Mammalia > Rodentia > Gliridae > Graphiurus > Graphiurus murinus. Next base: position 10,787 of record PVLC010020841.1, on the reverse strand, counting down.
AGAGTTGACATAGTGGATAATTATAGAACGGGCTGAGTCTCAATGTCTCAGGTAAATATGGATAAAGAGGAAAATGGTCTGAAGTGTTTGAAAAACTGGCAAGTCAGGGGTTTTTTTGTTTTGTTTTGTTTTGATTTAGCTATTGGTGCAAGATATGAAAACTCAGAATGCTTCCCTCTTGGTTTCTTCCTCAAAGCAGAATCAAGATCACAGCCTGAGAGACGCCAAGGCCTTTGTACAGGTGTTTGTGAGGAAGAATGCCCACGGCCCTTACTGGGGCCGCTGGAGGAGAAATCCCTGCTCTCTTGTTCTCCATGGATGCGCCTCCCATTTATAGGACATTGAAAAACAAGTATGTCGGTGGACAGCGACATTGCCCAAGTCACCCTGCAAACTTCTCAGTAGCTCGAGCACCATTTCATCCAGAGCCCTGGGGGCCTCAGCCACACTGGCTCCTGTGCCAGGGCAGGAGCAGGACGCCTGAGTCTAACCCAATTGCCTTGAGTTAAAAGGTTTGACCATTCTCCTTAATCCTTCCCCCTGTGTTTAGCTGTTTTGGGAAGAACTGCCAACATGTGCTGGCTTTCTACTACCCATCAAGGAGATCAACAAGGACTCCCATCTGCTCCCCTGTGGGACACTGTTCCAAGTCTAAAAAGTATTGGTCAAAGGACTTATGAGCTTCTTTCTGGCCTTGGCAGAAGGTGACCCCCATGCACCTCTGCTAGCTACACCATTTCCCTCTGTCCGGCCATTGTTGTGGATTGCTTTGCTGAAGGACAGAAGGCCGCTCTAAGGAGAAAGCTCAAGGCAGCAATCTCTGATGCCCTTGCAAAACTGCCAAACAAAACTCACCTATTTTTTTTTTCTTTTTTCCTTCCTTTTTTTGGGGAGGATGTTGGTTTACTGGGGATTGAACCCAGAGTCATTCTACCTCTGAGCTACACACCCAGTCCTATTTTATTTTGAAACAGGGCCTCACTAAGTTGCAGAGGGTCTCACTAAGTTGCTAAGACTGACTGCAAACCTGTGATCCTCCTGTCTCAGCTTCCCAAGTATTGGGATTACAAGCGTGTGCCACCACACTCGGCTTACCTTCTAGAACATTCCTAACATAATGCCCTACTTCTATAGCTAGAGACAAACAAGAACTTGATGACTTAATCATAACCTGGTATTCCAAACTAGTGAAGCCGCTATGGAGATTGGTGTAGGGATTCCTCAGAAAACTGGGAATGGATCCACCATACAATCCAGCTATACCCCTCCCGTGTATCTTGTCCAAAGGGACTGAAATCAGAATGGTATAGTGATACATGCAAAGCCATGTTTATAGCAGCACAATTCACAAGAGCCAAATATGGAACCAACCAACCTAGGGGTCCATCACCAGATGAATGATTATAAAACTATGAAATACACACACAGTGGAATTCTACCCCACAGTCAAGAAGAACAAAATTGTGCCATTTGCAGGAAAATGGATGGACCTGGAGAACACTGAGTCATGTTAGGCCATCACAGGAAGTGAACGGGCATATGTTTTCTCTACTATGTGGAAGATCGGGAGTAATCAGGATACAAGGAGGAGCCCCAGGGGAGCACCGGACAGGGGTTGAGGGAAGAGAATCAGTGAAGGAACAGGTCCACTGAAGTGGTGTGCATATGTGAAATTACCAATGCCAATCCCAACATCAAGTGCAGCGAAGGGACAGGAGCCAGGTTAAGGGACATTCCCCGAGTCCTGTGTGCCCGCATGCCCCAGCACTCTGGACGACATTACAACGCGAGGCTACAATGCGCCCATCAAAGTATATTCAAGAGAGAGAAAACAGATGGATTCCATTGAGAGTCCGAATGAGAAATGGGTTTTGAAGGAGATCCAAGGCAGGTTCTTGAGGAGAATGCAAAGGGATGGGAAAGCAGGAGAGAAAGAAGGAGCTCGTCATGCGGAGAGGGAGAACTGGATCCAAACCCACAGCGACCTAGACTAGCAGCTAGTCTAGGGTTGCGTGTGTGTGTGTGTAACTGTCTTGGACCAGAGAGTGGGAATTCAACACAAGGGCCCATCACCTGCCCAGGAAGTTTATACAAGTTTTATTCATATGAATTTGGCGTTGCACTGTACAAAATGCTGTGTTTACAAGTCTCCGAAAGCTCCTCTCAGAAAGTCAAGGGTCTTGGGTTTCCCCTCCTAAGTTGGAAGCAAGAGAGAAAGGAGGGAAGAAAAGAAACTCCATGCTGAGGAGGAGCGGGGCCAGTAGAATGTCTCAAGGGTCAGGGTCCAGGCTAGAGGAAGAAGCAGCCGGAAGCACGTGGTGTCTCTCCCAGCCCTGGAGCACGCACAGGGAGGCAGGAAGAGTGAGAGGGTTAGGAGGGAGACGGGCCAAAGGTCGGTGCATCGATTAGAAGCTCACTGTGATGTGTTGCAGCAATAAAAAAAAAATGCTCTAAAAAATTAAAGTTGCATTGCATGCAGACATTCCACAAAATGCAAATATTCCCAATTCTAACTTTTCAAAGGGAGTCACAATTTTCAAAGCCAGCAGGCAGAGTGCATCACAAACTCTGATACATCGTGGTCGCCTCCTAATGCAGAAAAGGTCACAATCTTTGGTCCATAATGCAACATATATTAATATATATGATAGAGATATGCTCTGCCAAATTTTACTTTATTTGAAATTTCTTCAAATAACTTATGGTGATTCTTGCCTGTTATTTTAACATGGGTGACTGTTATATAATTTTAAATCTTTTTTAAAAATATCCTCAGATGAAGTCATCCATATGTTAATTAACGCATTTAAAAACACCCTCTCCCAAAATAAATAACTTTGGGAAAGTAATTCAAACTGGCATAAAAAAAAAAAAAGCCTGTGACATGCCATCCCATCCATTTAGGGACAGTTGCAAATATAAAAAATGACACTCTTTTAACATTTGTTTTCTCTTTAAAAAAGAAAAACAAAATGTTCTCTCTTTTTTGTGGTATTGGGGATTAACCCAGGAATATTCTATCTCCAAGCTATACCCTCAGCCCTATTTAATTTTTGTTTGGAAACAGGGTCTCACTAAGTTGCTGAGGGTCTTGCATTCTACCTTCCAGCTACACTCCCAGCCCTTTTTGAAACAGGGTCTCACTAAGTTGCTGAGGGTCTTTCTAAGTTGCTGAGGCCAGCCTTGAACCTGTGATCCTCCTATCTCAGCCTCCCAAGTACTAGGATCACAGGTATGTGTCACCACACCCAACACAAAGTGTTCTTTAACCCAAGCTCATATGTAGGGTTGAAAATTCACCAAAGAAAAAGTGGGGGAAATGTCAGGGATTTGGCCACAAGATATTTCCTGTGAGGCTGCGCTCCAAAAGGAGGGTAGGAATTTTTCCTGCATTACAAAAATTACCTTATCTATATTTGTCATATTGGAACTATTGGTTTATGTGAACTGAGGGTGATGCTGCAAGACCTTCAATAGCATCAAGTACAATAGAGGATACAGAAAGACATTTGTGAGCTGAATCCAGATCCCAGCTCATGCAGATGGAACGGAAAAAAAAAAACACTCTAATTTTCCCCGTCACTCAAAGCCTCTTTTGAACACTTAATTGCACAGGACACATGACTGGATTCGGGATCTAAGAATTCTCCTGCGTGCCCTATTTTTTCTATGGAGACAGAAGCCCTGTAGGTTGATCAGGAAGTTGCCTGGGTAAAGGAGAAATGGTGGTGTTGGTCAAATCCATAGGTGACCACCAGGGGGTGCTGCAGATCCACAAGTCAGCTCTCAGTCCTTGACCAAGAAGCAGAGAAAAATCCCAGGCTGCAGTCAGAACTACTTGGTGTTGGTCCAAGCAACAAATTCCAGTGGCTTCCCTGGTTCTTCCTACTTGGGGGGAGAGGGGGAAGAAGGAGAAGAAGAGAAATTAGCAAGTCATAGAGTAACAACAATTTCTAACTTGCCCAGAGATTTCTATGAAGTCCAAAGCTCAGCAAACACATCTTAGTATCCGACTCCATTTATGATGACTGTTGCATTGGCTTTTTTTTTTTTCAAACATTTTTATATTCTTTATATCATTTATTTTTAACGGATACATTAAACCATGAAAAATGTACACATCTAGAGGGATACTGTGTGATGTTTCAATATATGTACACATGGTAAAAATGTTTAAATTGAGGTAGGTGCATTTATCTCGAAAATATTTATTATTTCTTTATGGGGAAAGACACTGGAAATCTTCTCTTCTGGATTTCTGAAAGATCCACAGAATGCTCACTACCTACAGCCATCCTGCTGTGCGATCGCCCCGGCAATCCTCACGGGTTTGTTTTGTACTTTGGGGGCATTGTGATTATACGCCACCGTGAGGTTCAAAGTGATGCAAACAGACGTGCACACAGCACTTGGCATATTCCCCCGCCCCCCCCCCCCGCTTCCTCCCACACATGTCAGTCTCCTCCAGGGACTAGGGATGTAACCACAAATATAAATCGTACACCTGCTGGGCGCCAGGCAGTATCCTAAGCACTCAGCATTCCTTAATCCTCATGATGAGATTAATGCTATTGTCTCTCTTTTACAAATGAGGAAACTGAGGCACAGAGACATTAAGTGGTTTTTCCAAGGCTACACAGACTGGAGGTGGTGAGGTTGGGGTTTGAACCCAGTTTGGCTCCGATTACACACAACAGTGCTGGGTCACTTGACTGCTACAGAGAATCAATTCAGATCAGTCTGCTTGTGTGCTTTCTAGGCTGTGGTGTGTTATCCAAATGTAAAGGATCATGACTATTGTCTGGAACCTAGTACACAGTTGACCCTTGATACATTGTATTTATAGAAAGTAATGTTGACAAAGGTTCAAAGTAGAGCTGGGTACCTTCCAGGTCACCTTAATAGCTGCATCTTGAGCAAGGCTCGGTCCGCTGGAGTCCTGCAAGGCAGAAGATTTCAAAAGAAAGAATGCGTGGCATATCCCACTTTGCTTTATGTTACATTCTGGAAATTCGGGGTGCTTTGGGTTTTGCTTTCACATTAATTATAAAGGAAAATTTCTTAGAAACACAAGATGGCTGGATGGATTATGATTCCTCAATATTAGCTGAAAAAGCGGTGCCCCAAGACAGTCTATAAGATATTCATTAACCTTTTACAAACATCAGGAAATGGGTTTTGCAAACTTAGTTACTAAACAGCCTTATGTTCCCTATCAGCACACAGGTTCGAAACAAAATAAATAAACCAAAGAAACTTAGGTCTATTATTTTATCTGTGAGTAAAGAAAGCTTTAAGACAGATAGTTTGTCTACTTCCCCCTTGTCTCCAACACACATTAAACACTCTCTGGCTGCCTGAGAAAAAGATAAAAAACACTGCTTAAAGGAGTTAAACAAATAGTAAAGATTTAAACTAATGGATAGAAACTCTTCGTCGTTAACCTTTAACACTGTTTTGTACTAAAAGAATTTTTTATATACCTATTGTATTTTGTAACCTTTACTGTTTTCTTAATCCCATCAAATACCATGGGAAATGGCTTTTCTAGTTAAAGCTGTATCCACTTGACCTTAGGAAAAAACAAGTCTGTAAAAATTCCTGCTCTATATGCCTCATTGTAAAAGATAGTATAAAAAACAACCACTAACAAGAAATAAACAGATGCGCTTCCACACTGCATTGGGTGTGAGCGTATTCTCGCGACCTCGTCTCATTCCCCACCTGTCGAGGGGTCCCCGACCCCGCTGCCTCGAGGCTGGCTCTCGGCGGGTACCTTCATGGACACTGTTTTAATCCATAATCAATTAGACATTTCCATGATGTATACAGCGAAGCTCAGTCACTAACCAGAGGGAAACAGCAGACCAGCCAGGAGGCCTAGCCTCTCTGAACCTCCACTGACTTACTGAAATGTCAAAGAGACCTCTGTACGCCCGTGTTTATTGCAGCACTATTCACAATAGCTGAGAATCAACCTTCATGCCCATCAACAGATGAATGGATAAAGAAAACGTCATTTGTACACACAGTGGAGTATTCAACCATAAAGAATGAAACCAGGTAATTCAGAGCACTGGGGGTGAAACCTAGAGTTTCCAGCATGCTAGGCAAGTGCTAACCTCTAAGCCACACTCCCAGCCTCCACCCACACCTGACTGGTGTCCATCACTCTGTTTTCCTTCCTGTTGCACTTATCACTTCCTAACACACGATATAAGCCCCTGGTTGTAGCTCATTATCTTCCCCCCTCAACTAGAATGTCAGCTTCCGGAGGACAAGGACATGAGTTAATATTTCCACTGCAAGGCCCTCGGCACCCACACGATGTGGGCACATGGTCATCACTGAATATTTGCTGAATGATAAATTTAAATGCTTTCCTAAATACTCCTTTGGGTAATTGTGGAAGGGGAAAGATCTATCCATGCATTCTTAATTGGGGGGGAGGATCAGGAGACTGAAGGAGGTAGGGAAACTATGGAGAGAGAGAAAGAGAGGAAGGGAAAGAAAAAGAAGAGCTGGGCATGGTGGCACACACCTGTAATCCCAGTACTTGGGAGGCTGAGACAGGAGGATCACAGGTTCACGGCCAGCCTCAGCTACTTAGTGAGGCTCTCTGCAACTTAGTGAGACCCTGTTTCAAAATAAAGAATAAAAAATAGGACTGGGGGTGTAACTCAGAGGTAGAATGCCCCTGGGTTCACTCCTTTGTACTGGAAGAAGGAGGAGGAGGAAGAGGAGGAGAAGGAGGAGAAGGAGGAGGAGGAGGAGGAAGAAAGAAGAACTGGGCATGATGGCACCTACCTATAATCCCAGTACTTTTGAGACTGAGATAGGAGGATCACAGGTTCAAGACCAGCCTCAGCAGCTTAGTGAGGCTTTCAACAACTGAGCAAGACTCTGTTTCAAAAAAAGAGGGGGGTTTGGGGTGTAGCTCAGAGGTTGAATGCCCCCTGAGAAAGCAGGATATTGAACAATCCCTAGAACCTCAAAAAAATGAAAAGGAAGAGGGGAGGAGGGAGAGGAGGACAAAGAGGAGAGAATGAATTAAGACATCTTCAGGTTTGGGCCTCAAAAACCAGAAACATCAGATGCATCCTGCAAGAACCTACGCAATTTTTCTTTCTGCTCAAAGAATCAAGAAGCTGCTAGTAGCATGAGATGCTGGCCTCAGACGCAGCTGGTCTTACCATTTTGGTGTGGGTAGTGGAACGAGACACCTCAATACTTTCAGTTTCAACACCTTTCCGCACCCCGCTGAACCACTTCTTGTATTCCATTCGCACCTGGACGTTTGGGAAATACAGGAGTTTGTGCTACATTCAGGGCTTGGTCCAAGAGAAGGGCCCTAAACTGGGGAATGGAAGCTACAGACGCCAAAGCCCTACTCTCTACACTTTCACTAGGCTTTCCGTATGACGCGTGTGGCCTCGCCCTTGACTCATCTTATTGACATTCAACTTCTTCCCTTATAAAAAGTTGACTATGTCAGATGCCATAGGACTTTGATATGTGATGACGATGGTGAGGATGATGGTGATGACAATGGTGTTAATGACGATGGTGCTAATCATGGTGGTGATGATGGTGATGGTATTGATGGTGGTGATGGTGGTGATGGTTGTGGTGGTGGTGATGATGGTGGTGGTGGTGGTGGTGGTTGTGGTTGTGGTGGTGGTGATGATGGTGGTGGTGGTGATAGAGTTGATGATGGTAGTGGAGATGGTGTTGATGGTGATGGTGGAGAGGGTGGCGGTGATGGAGACCACACCCACTGAATATCAGCCATCTCTGAGGCACTTTATATTCATTCTGTCACTTAAGCCTTACACCAACTCAACGAGAAAGTACTCTTTTTGTCCCAAAGATGAAGAAGCTGAGGCTCTTGGAGGTAAACTGATTTGTCCTAGGCCAACAGGCATACTCAAACCCTTGTCGTTCTTATTCTAGACCACTATTGATTTATTGATACTAACCATTTCAATAAAACACATCCCAAGATTCTGTGAATTGCCTTGTTAAACCTCTTTTTTTCGGTACTGGGGATTAAACTCGGGGCATTCTACCTTTGAGCTACAACCCCAGCCTTATTTTTTATTCTTTACTTTGAAATAGGGTCTCACTAAGTTGCAGAGGGCCTCACTAAGTAGCTGAGGCTGGCTGTGAACCCAGATCCTCCTGTCTCGGCCTCCCAAGTACTGGGATTACAAGCATGCACCACCACACCTGGTTCAAACCTCTTTTAACATGTTAAAAATGACACTTAAAGATTTAATGTGCAACATTATTTCACTAAGATGCTTAGGTTGTGTTTTGCTTCTTCTGTGGGTGAAGAGAACCAAGTAGTAAAAAAAGGTCTTAAAAGAGGAAAGAGAAGTTACTGAACTATTAAGACAATTCTTTTGCCACTAACATATTTTTTCTATACTTTGGAACATTTTTGTTTGTTTGTTTTGAAATCTGTTACAATAGAACCTTTAAATTCTAGGTTCATGGCATTTTCTTTTTAAAGTATTATGAATATATTGCTTTGAATCTCACTATATGGCCACTAACATCTTAAGTGCTGGTAGTTCCGATCAATAGCAAGGAGAAAAATCCAGAAAAAAAAAAAAAAACTTTTCCAATTTTCTACAGAGTAAAATAATTATAATCCTCAATGAGGACTTCATGTGTGTCAAGGACGGTGCTGGATGTGCGTTGCCCTGTTGTATTTAATCCTCCACCCTTCGGGGAGGGCACTGTTACATTCACAGGTGAGAAGACGGGCTCAGAGACAGTAGGCATACTGCTCAAGGTCACACAGCAACACCATACTCCGTGGAAGAACGGAGCTTGGTAATGAGGTCTCTCTGAGCCTGTGGCAGATTGTGCTGATGCTCCAGGGTCCCTCAGTCCCGTGTGCCTCCTCACTACAAGAGGACTCCTCATCCCTGCCCTCGTGAACCCAAGTGCGGCCACGTCATTTGCTTTGGCTAATGAAATGATAGCAGAACTGACGGATGCCACTGCTCGACAGGAGCACTATGCGAATAAAGCTGTGTCTTGTCATGAGATCTTTTCCCCTCTGCCACGAGGCCACCAACATTCCAGACAGGGAACTATGCCATAAGCCTGCACTCCCCTGAGGGAATACATTATGGATCAAGCCACAGTTATGCAGCATAAACAAGAAATAAACCTTCATTGTCATAATTCACTGAGATTAGGGGACTGGGAGGAAAGGGCTACTTGTTTATGCAGCATCATCTATCTTATCCTAACTGATACATGCTCTTATGAGATATACTGGGGTGCTGAACGAATAAAACCCAGAGGACACAGCATGTCCAAGAAGCCCCTAGACACCCCCCCCCTCTTCAAGTAGAAGATGACCTTCAAATACAAATATAAAAGTCGAGAATGTGAGCAGCCATTGAGTAAGATTTGGGGGCGAGGCTGGTGTAAGACCACGTTGTCAGACTTACCTGGTGATTCAGGAGACAGTGTACCACAAACAGCAAGACGCCCTGCAGGACATTGATGATGGTGAAGAAGTAAGCAATGACTGTTCCGACCATCTTCCCTGTTTCTCCAACCATAAAGAAGCCAAGGGCCCAGGAACAACCCAGGACGAAGAGCTGAGCAACGGCTTTGAATGTCATGACTCTGGGAGGAAAGAGAGAACAGCACAGACTACTGTGTTGCCAGGTGTTCACGCGGCATCTGGTTAGCACCCATGCTAAGTAATGCTTTCTGTGCATTACTTGGTTTAACCCTGTGGCAACCTCCTGCAGGCAGTGATGCGTACAAGGTCCACAGGTAGATGGTGAGGCAGGACCCAGGTTTTCAACCCCTTCTGCAGGGAAGAATGCTCTCTCTCACTCTTGGGCAAGACTTGTCTGCAAAGTCCCCCATATGTACCTATTAGAAGATTTGTAGAAAAATGCCATCTAGAGATTTGGGTTAAAAACATGGGGATGATGGTGGTTTGTGACTTCAAAATGTGACATGAAGCCGGGCGTGGTGGCACACACTTGTAATCCCAGTACTTGGGAGGCTGAGGCCAGAGGATCTGGGTTCGCAGTGAGCCTCCGCTACTTAGTGAGGCTCTCTGCAACTTAGTGAGACCCTGTTTTAAAATAAAAAATAGGACTGGGGGTGTAGCTCAGAGGTAGAATGCCCCTGGTTCAATCTCCAGTTCTGAAAAAAAAAGTGAATTAGGGTTTAAAAAAAAATGTCTCTGGTATAATAGAGTGGGTTATTGGAAAGTGTGTGTGTGTGTGTGTGTGTGTGTGTGTGTGTGTGTGTTTGTGACCCTTATGTACACACATGTAGAGGGATGGGGAACATTAAGAAGGGTGTAACCAGTAGGCATGATGACACACACCTACAATCCCAGCACACTGGAAGCTGAGACAAGAGAATTGCAGGTTGGAAGCCAGCCTGAGACCAATAGAGCCAGACCCTATTTCAAAACAAAAAATAGGCTGGGCATGGCGGCTCATGCCGGTAATCCCAGTACTTGGGAGGCTGAGGCAAGAAGGGTTGCAGGTTAGAGGCTGGTCTCAGCAACTTAACAAGGCCCTGTTTCAAAATTTAAAAAATAAAAATAAATGTCTGGAGGTGCAGCTCAGAGGTAGAATGCCCCTGAGTTCAATCCCCACTATTGAGAAAAAAAATGTGGCTGGGGTTATATTTCAGAGGTAGAATGCCTCTGGGTTCAATCCCTAGTAACACACACACACACACGAAGAGAAGGAGGAGGAGGAGGAGGAGGAGGAGGAGGAGGAGGAGGAGAAGAG
>PVLC010020840.1:0-29094 GCA_004027655.1 Graphiurus murinus | reverse complement strand
TCATCAGTAGCACTTGGTTTAGACAGAGGGCCTCAAAGTGAGAATATCTTCTCTCCATATCTATGGTATCTGAAATCTCTGTGTCGCTTAATTCTTTTATGTTGTGGCATTGAACATTTCCAGCCACATGTTAAATTGAAGTGGTCTACTATTTTATAACCCATCCAGTGAGCGGATGTTTTGTCAACGTGCCCTGAGGGGGAGAGAACCTTCCGCCATACCCCCTTGGGAGTGCTCAGCAGACTTTTGACCTTAAAGTTTTGAAGAATGGGTGAAACATTTTGCTTTCCTTTTGTGTTTAATAACTGGATCCTATCTTTTCTTGACAAAAGCCCCTGCAGAATAAGAGATTTATTTAGTCCAGTGATTTTTCACACTGCTTTTTTTATTTGTCTAAGCCCTTCTTTAAACACTGTCTAACCTAGAGGAATAAACTCTTATTTGAGCACAGTTGTTGGCCAGTGGGGACAGGGGATTTCTGGAACCCTCTCAGTTCCTCCACAATGGTCCCCATGTAAGTGGGTGTGGGGTCCAGGTCACCTTGGCCACATTGAAGAGCCAGACCGAGACTCTCCCTCCTAAACAGGGCTGTTTCGTCTCTGTTGAGGGAGGAATTCTGATTTCCTCAATATTAACAATCCACGCTGCCTTTTTTGCTTCTCTGTGAGACTTCTCCGCACATTGCTCTCATTCTGATCAGTGTTTACTTGCATTCTGAGCACTTGATGTCTAACTTCTTTTTATAGCCCCTGTTTTAGGTCTAGAGGTTTGTGCCAGAGCAAGGTACTGGAAAAATAGTCTTGGTCCTGTGGTTTTCCCCCAGGAAACCGAGTCTTGGCTTGAAAGTTCAGGGATTCTGGAGTAGATTCTGCAGAGATAAAGAACAGAAGGACCCACTGAGTCCGGGAGAGTGCTCTAGCCAACTGTTTTTTGAATTAGTGGCATGAGTTTGGTGAATTTGGTGTGTACAATGGATTTCATCATTGGACACAGTACTTAACACTTTAAAATGGTGTGTGTGTGTGTGTGTGTGTGTGTGTGTGTGTGTGTTTTGTGAAAACCTTGACAACTAAAGATTCCAGGGACATACCTGGAGTAGCAAGGTTAGGCTCATTTAAGTTTCTGCAGCAGGAGGAGCACCAGGAGAAATGGCGTTTGTGTCTCAGGAAGGACCTCGGGAGAGCCTTCTTTCAGGATGTGGGTTTGTGGAGTGATTCTAAGGAGGGTCTGGAGAAACGCAGGCTAGTTCTGGGTTGGGTGTTACTAGGAAGCAGGTACAGTTTTGATGTTGAGAGTATCTGAATAATTGTTATGTAGGCAGGGGAGGATTAAAATGGGGCTCAAGTTGTCACTGGCAAAGGGGCAGGAGGTAATTATTAGTTAATTTTGTGGCTCCAAAGTGTCCTTGTCTCTAATTAGGTTTAGACATAATTATAGAGGGGTCTTGTTTCACTCTGGTCACCAAGTGTCCTTGAATATTGTTTCTATTCTGTGAAAGCTGTTTAGACTCCTTTGGCAGCTTTACAGCTTGCTTGCTGTTTGGTGGCATTTGGGCACGTGCATGCACACACCCCCCCACACACGTTATTCCACACTTAGACCCATATTCATATATACATCATGTGGCCACATTATTAAATGGTATAGTGTATTTGCATGGTGTATCTAGTACATACAATTTGGAGAGACAGCCTCACATAGAAGTTAATACAATGGGCTTTGGAATCAGATAAACCTGGAATTTTAATCCCTTAAGCAAATTTCCTCAGCTAAATCTCAATTTTCTCATCCATAAAATGGGGATAATAGTATGTATGATATAGGTATACTCTGAGAAGTTGATGCATATATGCATCCAGCATTATACAAGATGTCTGGGGTAGTAGTGAATACCCACATGGATCCTTTGTCGTGCACAGCTTGACCAGAATTTGTGGCTGAATCGTGTGATGCCCGAGTCCACCCCTGACAGTTGCTTCCTGCTTTCTGGTGCTTGATACCTGCTGTGCAGATGGTGAGTGTGTCCTGGTACACTCAGGAGATTGCATATGAGTGTCTCATCAAAGTCACTCACTGGGAACCGACAGGAAGAAATCAGGTCACTCACCATTGGTATTAGCAAACTTGACTTATCGACAGACAATGGGGTCTATGACTGAGGCGGGAATGCTGCTCATTCACCTGCCTCATCCCTGTCTCTGTCAGAGAGACTGCACCAACAGAGTGGTGTCACATGACCAAGCAGGCCAATCAGAATCTCTTTCTGGGGACTTGGCCTTTATTGGCCTCTGTCGGATGTCAGATATAGGTGCTTTGAAGGAAGAGGCTGGAGTCTTGCCCCTGCCTGCTGAGAGGAGATAAGACCAGTTCTCACTGAGAGAATACAAATGTACAGAAGGGAGGTGAGACAGAAGACATGTAGAATCTAGACGAGCTTTGGCCAAAGAATTAGAGAGAAATTTGTTCCTTTGATTCCCAAGTAAGATGAGGGAAAGCTGTGACTGGCTGTCTCTTAGGACCCACAACTAAGCAAGCACTGGCAAGTCCTTCTAGACTAGAAAGGAGGAGACGGGATGTGTAGAGCAGAGGCTCTCACAGTGTGGTCTGCAGCCCAGTGATATTACCGGGGAGCGTGTTAGACACGCACGTTATCAGGCCTCACCTGAGACCCAGGGAATCAGAAACTCTGGGATGGGACCCAGAAACTTGTGCTGTAACAAATGCTCTGGGTGTCTCCGAGGCCCCTCAAGGCTGGGGCATCCCCTGGTGCAGGTGTGGCGGGTCCTCTGTGAGGGCAGGCACATGCCCACGTGTGCCTCACTTTAGGGAACAGTCGCTGGGCACAGTCAGTTCATTCTATCTTCTCCTCCTGAGTGGGAAACTCCATGACAGGCAGCCACACAGAGGCTTCGGGCCACAACAGGGACTCCCCTGAGGGTCTCCTCTACACCTGAGTTCTTTGTCACGGCTAAATGAAGGTAGACACAAACCTCCAAAAAAAAAAGGTTTAATGTGAGAGTAATGAAAAACATTAGGATTACAATCCAAGATGATTTGGAGATGAGGAGGACCTGCAGTATGTCGGAAGCAGGAAGGCAAGCTGGAGTTTTGGGGGTTGTGTGTGGAGAATGAGGGCTGTTTTGAAAGCAAGCATATCAGCATTTGCAGTACCTCACAGTCAATGGCACACTCTGGTTGGTGAGCGGGGGCAGCTCTCTCAGGGGTGAATGGTGATAGCTGATCTGAATTTCCTAGTGGGCAGTTTCATCATCAGCTGCTGGGTAAAGTTAGTTTTTCTATTTTTATTTTATTTTTTTTTAATCATAGCAGGTTGTTTGATTCAGCTGGTCTTGGGTCAGTTCTTGGAACAATCTTTTGTGACCTGAGTGGTTTCCTGTAGCTTCTTGGCTCTATTTTTGGTATGAAAAGAATATTTTCACCCAATGCTCAATTTCACATGTGGCTTTTTTTTTCCCAATCTAATCCCAGACCCTTAGAGAACTGGGAGGATACCTGTGTCTTCAGGCTTATGACAACCTGGTAGTTCTCCTTTTTGCTTGGGTTAACCCAAATGGGCCCTGTCTTGTGAGCCAAGCAAGCACATCTAAGGTTGTGGACAAATCTTCAGTGAAGCTGAGGATGCCAGTGGAAAATCGTCTTACTCAGCTTAGAATTAGCAGAAGTTTTACAAGGTACTTCTCTGTCAGCTCGTGCTGTGTCTCTTGGGTTTCTACCACCAGGAAGCAGAAGCAACAAGAAATGGGGGTTATTAGATGGCCCTAGAAAATTATGGGTTATCAGTGGTAGGAAACTTGTTCTTTTCCTTGCCAAGTTCCCCAGTGTCTTGGATTATTTAAATTCCTTAAGGAGTTCCCAAGACTGCTTCAGACTTACCGACTTACCTCCTGATACCTGCCCAACCCAACAGTCCTCCTTACCCTTCTAGAAACTTCAGGCTAAAGAGCCACTCATTTAGCATCACTGTTTTTTCTTTTCTCCCTAAAAACTCATTCTTTTTGGGTGGGCAATCAAGGCTAAATCACCAAGAAACTTTACTTTAAATACAAACAAAACCAATTTTAGCTATTTTAATTTTTTAAAATAAAACAGAAGTGCCATCATTTATATCAGCACCAAACAAAACTGAAAATAAAAACCTAGTTATGTATAAAGCTCACAGAATATGTATAGGATCAATATCCAGAAGATTACAAAATGCTATTGCAAGAAATTTTTAAAAATTTTATTAATATTTTATTTTAAAAATCTATTTTATTTATTGATAACGGAGAGAAACTTTGTGTTCTTATATTGTAAAATTCAACACTGTTAAGATGTGCATTTTTCTCAACTTTGAAACTGCACTGAATCTGTATTGACCTGCAGATTCAATGCAATTCCAAGGAAAATTCCAACAAACTGTTTTGTGGATAGCAATCAGTTGATTCTAAAGTTTACATAGAAAGGCAAACACCCAATAATGAAGAAGAAGAACAAAGTTGGAAGATGGGCACTAACTGACTTCAAGGCTGCGATAAAGCTATTGTAGTGAGGCATGGTGAAGGAATGGACCTGTAGATCAATGGAGCATAATAGGAAGCCCAAGAATAAACCCACAGACACATACTCACAGGATGGTTAGCAATGGAGCAAAGGTAGTCTTTTTTGGTACACTTAGATGTTGTAAAAAATTCAGAAAAAAAATCTAGACACAGGGCCTGAAACTTTCCTAAAAAATTAATTCAAAGTATATCATAGACATATGTAAAGCACAAAAGTATAAATTTCTAGAAGAAAAATATGAAAATCTAAGTTTTTTTTAATGATAAAACACAAAAATCATGAATCCATGAAAGAAAACATCATTGAGGTAGACTTTATTAAAATTTTAAAAATCCATTTATGCAAAAAGGATTTCTAAAAGAACAAAAAGACGAGTTACACACTGGGAGAATATCATTGGGAAACAAATATCTGATAAAGGATTTGTATCCAAAAGAACTCATAAAACTTAACAACAAGAAAACAAACAAGTTCATTTAAAAATGGGAAAAAAAGATCTGAACAGACACTTCACCAAGATACATAGATGGAAAATAGGCATGCAAAAAAATGCTCACCATTATACGTCCTTAGGAAATAGAAAATTAAAATAACAATGATATATCCCTACATGCTATTAGAATGGCTGCAATCGAGAAATCTGACAATGCTAAATGCTAACAAAAGTATGGAGCAACAGGAACGCTCATTCATTGCTGGGAAATATGCAAAATGGTATAGCTACTTCAAGACAGTCTTGTAGTTTCTTACAAATCTAAACATAGTCTTTCCCTATGATCCAACAGTTATGATACACAGTATTTACCCAAATGAGTTGAAAGGCGATGTCCACACAAAACCTGCACGTGAATATTTATAGCAGCTTTCTGCCTCATGGCTACAAATGAGAAGCAACGCAGACATCCTTCAGTGGGTGTGTAGATAAACAAACCATGGCATATCTCTACAATCAGTTATCATGAAAAAAGAAGAAAATTAAATGCATATTACAAATCAAAAGAAGACAGTCTGTATAGGCTACATACTGTATGGTTCCAACTGTCTGATATTCCAGAAATGGCACAAGATGGAGACTTAGAGGCTGCCCAGGGTTCAGAGGGACAGGGGTAGGAGGACTAGGTGAAGTTAGGGCGGGGGGAGTATCCTGCATGATGCCAGAGCAGCAGACCCCTTCCAGTGACATCATGCATTTGTTCAAGCTGATAGAACTTTACAGCACAAAAAGTGACCCTTAATATATGCAAATTTATTTATTTGTTTGTTTGTTTATTTATTTATTGTGGTACTGGGGATGGAACCCAGGGCCATTCTACCTCTGGGCTATTCCTTCCAGCCCTATTTTTTATTCTTTATTTTGAAACAGGGTCTCACTAAGTTGCAAAGGTCCTTACTAAGCAGCTAAGGCTGGCCACAAACCTGTAATCCTCCTGTCTCAGTCTCCTAAGTACTGGGATTTCAAGCATGCACCATCATGTCCAGCTCAATATATGCAAATTTAAAAGACAGTTTGGATATCAAAGTCTCTGTGGACTCCCTGGGTGAGACATTTTGACCTGATGAGAGCATTCCCTAGCTTGCCCTCAGGCTTGGCCGCTTCTGCCTTTGGCCTGTCTTCTAAGAATGGCAGGTATATCACAGACTCGCCAGGCCTGTCACTGAGGGGCCCTGTCCGTGTTTCCTAGTCCACTCTAGGGTAGCTGAGCACATTCCTGGAGCGCTTCTGCCTTCTGCTATTTGCAGTACAGCATGAAGGCCTCCTCGGACCATCGCAATCTGATCTTGTACTTCCCAGACTTCTATGTCTGGGAAGAGATGTATGTCTGTCCTTGTAAATCACCCAGTCACTGGTTGGTGAACTTCCTTCTATAGTGTATGTGTAAGTTGTGACAGGAAGCAGATGCCGCGGTCGTAAATCACAGAGACAACTGGCACCGAAGGCAGAGATCTTGATAAATACGTGGCCTGTATAAGCGCATGGAGCACAAAGTCAACCTCCTCTTCACTCCTGGTAGATGTGTGGGGAAGGAGTTGTGGAGGGACAAGCCTCTCCCAGGAGAGATGGGGAAGGGTGCAGAGGTTCATCAAACAGAACACTTCTGATGTGACCCAGGCAAGAGTCCAGGAGTGGATAGAAAGGCATTTGTTGAAATCCCCAAGTCCAGGGCCCCCGCTCTGAGACCTTCACACTGTGAGTCTGTGGTGTTTTGTACTCCTGGGCCCCCATGGTGGCCTTTTCTCCCTGGCACAGTGGAGCCCTCCTCAGCGTCTTTCCCATCTTGGTGGAGTGTGAAGCACCCTTGCCTTCTCTCGGCATGTTTGCATTTTAACTTTGCTATTTAAAGTGCTTCTGCATTAAGCCCCATGCCTCTGAGATCATGAAGTTAGACTCTTGAGAGACCAGAGGTAGGGAAGAGAGGGAGGGAAGGGGACCAGTGCCTTGAAGTGGCTTGGACTGAGTGTCCTCCGTGTACCACTCACAGAGTTTAACCATGTATCCAGAGGATTCCTTTGTATCCCACCTAAGGGGTTATATGACTGCAAACTGGCTCTTCCCTGAACCTTTTCAAGTGGTGTGGTCTCACCAAGAGCTATATATTCTGAATATTTATAACACTCACAGTGGCTTAATAGCTGCTATACTATACTTACTCAATAGCCATTCCTCGAGTTTCTCCTGGATGGCACAGGGATGCCTCCTATTCTGAAAAAGGCCAGATCCTCACTTTCTCAGACGCCCTCACAGTGAAGACTTGGGCATGTGACTAATCTTCATGCGTGGAATCATCTCAAAGCCTGTGGGAAGGATGTTCCTCTGAATTAAAAGAGTGACACAGACGAGGAATTCCCCTGTGCCTGTGTTTGGACAGTATATGCGAAGAAGATGCAAGGTCAGCAGTCTAATGACAAAGAAGGCAGAGCAGAGAGATTCACGGAGAAGCCACGCCAGAGTGCGGAGGTAGCAGTGTTTCAGTCGACGATGGGCTAGGCATACAAAAGTGGTCCCGCTGGATTATAATGGGGCTGAAAAATGCCTGCTGCCTGGTCGTGTCATCTCCCTAGCATCAGAGCACAAGGCATTACTTACGCACTTGTGCTGATGCAGCTGTGAGCAAATCTACTGCATTGCGAGACGTATAAAAACGAGCACATGCGATTCTGTGTATTACATAATTCTTGGTAATAGATGGCTACTTCACTGGTTTACATATTTTTGATGCTATACTTTTTTGTCATTTAGAATGTACTGTTTATAAAAGAATTTATTATACAATATTATGCTGTATTATGTTGGCAGTTGCCTCCAACACCTCGTGTTTACTGCATCCTTTAGTTGCATCGGGTGGCCAATTGAGTGCTTGACCTACGCTGCCGTGGTTTGTATAGTAAGTGCACTCTCTGATGTTCACAAGACGACAAAATCACCCAGCGTAGCACTTCTCAGGATGAAGCCGCATGCCTGTTGCTCAGGTGGTCAGTTTACCCCTGGAGCTGCCGGCCTCTGAACTTTCTGCCATTTGAGATAATCAGTGTCCTTTTTTGCAGCTACTTTGATTTGATTGCTACATACACTTGATACCTGCACAAAAACCTTCCTCCACATTCCTTGCTAAAAGAATATAATTCTATTCATTTGGGAGAAGATCTTCTGGCTTTAGGGAGGTAGACCCAGTGTCTATGCTGGAGGGGGACATATAAACTATTTCAGATAACAGGATATAAAAAGAAGCCTTTTGGAGGATTATTGAAATATTTTTCTTCCCTAATAAGAAAGAAGTACATGAATAGAGAGGTTCCGTCTTACTCTTTCCCTCTGGAAACAGCTGCATGAGGACATGTTGCTAAACATGCAGCTGCCCTCTTAGGATCTCAAGAAAATACAGAGATTGTAAAGGAGGCATTGTTCAGCTGCTAAGCTGACGTGTGAACCACCTGCATGTAGGGTTTTCCATGATAGCCATTTAGTACCATTCAGCTTTTAGCCATAGTTTGGGCATTTCTCTGCTAAAGGGATTTTTGAAGTAGGCCCTGGGGGTGGGGAGAGCAGCTCAATTTTCAGAGCTATGCAGATTAGTTTAATACTCTAAACAAAGAGGATGGATACATATCATATTTTTAGAAAGATGGGGCATTTCAGTGAACTCTAAAACCCAACTCAAGTACAAGAACATCCCCCGATCAGGATCTTTGTAGGGCTCTGAAGCTCAGGGCAGTCTGGGACTGTGATCTGTCCGTGGGATGTAGCACAGGGTAGGATAGATGCCCCAGGTGACCACTGGAGTAGATGAGGACAGGAGGGCACTGGCTCCGGCAGAGCCAGGGTGGATCCTGGGCCCTTGGTGATCTGGGGCTGCATCAGGAACTGGAATAGAGGGAAGACTGTATTGTCCCCAAGAGGATGGACAGGGCCATCTCTGGATAATAGGCGAGGGGAAAGTAAAGACGAACCTTGATAATTTTCTGGTGAAGGGAGTCAGGGGCTCTGTTTCATTCCTAGGTCCACAGCTGTGGATTGTACCATCAGAGTGGTGTGTAGAAAAATGACGGATGCCCGTGTATTTATCTTCATCTCTCCAGCCAGTTTGTATACACCTGGAAGGCAGGAAGTGGCCTTTACACATCTCTGGTTTCCATTTGTGGGCATCATATTCTTGTCTTTAAATTTAATTCAGCAGGTATCTGTGGAGCCCATAGGCTGCTCTAGGCACTGGGGAGACAGCAATGGACATTTGTTGATAGGAGGCATCTCAGTTAACGCTCTCACTGATGCAATCAGTGAGCACACAGTTTAGAGGAAGGGAGACTTGTTTGCTCACAAGTTCTTGTAGATTTGGGTTCAGTCCATGCGAGGCCAGGTCTGTGGAGCTCAGGATGGTGGCAGGAAGCAGAGAGAGGGAGAGCGCAGGGGCTCTGCTCTCACATCATGGAGGCCAGAAGCCAGAGAGCCAGCGAGCAAGGGGCTTCAAAGACAGAAGCACAGTTCCTAAGGCCGCACCCCCAGGGACCCATCTTCTCTGGCCACACCCCCTCTGCCTAGGCGACCACCCAGTAAATCCATTACAATGAATTTATTTATTCACTGACGATATTAAAACCCTTGTGTCTTAATCACATCAACTCTGAACCTCAATACATGAGCTCCTCAGGGTCCATTCTGTGTCTAGCCATAGAAGGAGGCTTATCTGAGTCAATGCAAGCTACCTAATAACCCTTGGCAGGTTATTGGGGTCATACCCAGGGCCTTCTGTGTTTGTCTGTTGTCAACCACGAGAGGGCAAAAGAAGGAGACCCTTTTGCAGGAGCCTGGACCATCCCCAGAGGCACGGTGCTGGGTTTGGAGACCAAGCTCAGGGGCCTGAAACCTAAGTGGGAGGCAGGTATGGAAGCAGTCCCCCTCGTGATTATTTCTGAGTGGTGTGCTTGGGGTTGGTTTTGATTTTGCTTTTTTGTTTTTTCCTTCCCAACGTATTCCACAAATTGGAAAATCACTCAGTCATGCTTGTAGTGACAGCGGGAGACCTCTGCCAAATTACTGCAGAGCTAGTGCTCTGGGGAACATAGCCTTTTAAGCTGTAAAAAGTCTTCCTTTACAATAATGAACATCATTTACCAGCCTAAAAATGCACCAGTGGGTTCCCAAGACAATGGAACAGGCTGTTTCTTATAGGTAGTTCTTTCTCTCCACCCCCAATTTGGTTTAGGGTAATTACAAAATGATTGAATTTCCTCCTATTGGTGGAGATAGTGGGGGAAATCTACTCAATACATGAGCTAGAGCTTCAGATTATACCAGTGTTATTTTTGTACCTAGAATGCCACCAAACTCTCCTGTGCTCAGAGGTGAGCTTTGGGGAAGTAGTTAGATCCTGAGGGCTCTCACCTCAGCAGTGATCACTGATGGGTGAATGGACTGCTGGGAGGTGGGGCCTCGCTGCACCAAGCAGGTCACGGGGGTGTGCTCTGGAAGGTTTTGTCTTCTCTCCTGCCCCTTTCCCTGCTCTCTTTGTGCTTCCTGGCTGCCATTAGCTGAGCAGCTTCCCTCCGCCATGTCCTTCCTCCATGATGTTCTGTCCCACCCCAGGCCCAGAGCATGGAGTCAGTTAATGATGGACTGAATCTCTGAAACCAGTTGCTCAGCCCTTGGTGCATGTGGCTCTGAGTATGGAGAAATAGCCTTTATCTTATTCTCAGTTTTCTCGTCCATTTACATTTATTAACCTCTAAACGTGGTTGCCCCGTGATGATTAGAAGAACTTGGGTCTTTGTTCTCTCTCTTGTGTACCTTGCAGTGATTCCTATCTGCGATGGGTGGAGTGAACCCAAATCTGCCACCAGAGACTAACAGGTAGAAGTTTCTGGAGCATTTGCTCAATAGAGGGGATCTGGCATGAGACAGGAGGGATTAAAGCACTGAGGCTTCTCAGTATGAGCTCCAAAACATCAGAAAGTTAAAAATCTTGTACTCTTATTTGTGCGAGGACTCATAACTAATGTGCCATTTAAGTTTCCAATGGACTTGCTCACAAGAATAATTTGCTACATTATTTTTGGAATTATATTCTAAGGATTACAGAAAAATGTGCATACAGAGCCAGGCGTGGTGGCGCACACTTGTAATCCTAGCATTTGGGAGGCTGAGACTGGAGGATCTGGGTTCGAGGCCAGCCTCAGCTACCTAGTGAGGCACTCCGCAATTTAGTGAGACCCTGTTTCAAAATAAAGAATAAAAAATAGGGCCAGGAGTATAGCTCGGAGGTACAATGCCCCTGAGTTCAATCCCTAGTACCACAAAAAAAAAAAAAAAAAAAAGAAAAAAGAAAAATGTGCATACAATACACAAAATGGAAAACTATATATCTCCAAGCATTAGTTATTCAATCAACAAGTTCTGGCTGTTCTCTAGATCCTGGGAGAAGTGGAATGTCTGTGGGTTACAAGTTTGGGGCTGTAGAATTAGATGACTTGTTTATGAACTTGTATAGGACATAGGGCAATGGTAGTAGTTGAGTACAACCTTAGGTTTCTTTCTACAGTTAGAAATGTGTCTTTCAGTATTTTAGAGGAAGCGAGAGACAAAAAGTGTAAACAAGATTTTGCCATGATTGCTGAAGACTTTGTCCTGCAAAGCCAGTGCAGTAGAAAGTGGTGTTAGGCGGTCAGGTTGGAACAAGGAAAATGACATATACTGTTGGTTGAGACGAAATCACCCTAGAGCAAAACAAAGAAAATTCCCATTTACTTGGGGCTTATCAGGATTGCAATCCAGGGGACACCAAATTGAAGCAGTCTTGAAAATGTGCTTCAGGTTTTATAAGCTGGCGACGGTTTTTAGGCCTTAAGCTGCAAGTGGGGCTTGCTAATTGTATCTCTTGTTTGTCAAGAATCGGTGCACCAAGGTGGACCGGCCTTGTAAGAAAGGTATTGGGCCCAGTCTTAGGAAGCACATGGGCGGTTCTGCACATGTTAGAAAGGCTGGTGAGCTCCACTTCAAAAGTCCTGGTTCGGCCCACTTCACAAGGCCAGAAGGTGTGCAGGTGGCTATGTGCAGACAGCTCAGCTCAAGAGTAGCTGTGGATGTGCGGGACCTCTTTCAGCAGGGCCTCTCCACTGCATTTTAAGTGCCTCAACCAAAGGTGCTCCGTTTCAGTCTTCCTTCTCGACAATACCAGAGAACTGGAGAGCAGAACAGCGAAGATGAGTCCCCATTCTTTGAAGTAAAAGGATGTGCTGTGGATGTCTCATTGCAATCATTCTGTCCTTTGTGTTAATTACACCCCATCTGTGCCTCCTGTCCTCTCTGGTATTTGCCCAGTTCAGAAGCACCCAGGCAGGCATAGGGTCTGACAACTGTTCTACTTTCAGCAGTGCCAGTGGCACCTTGCAGCACTAGCCTGCCCCTGAGCTGGCCCTTCCTCTCAGCCATGGACGAATGCTGCCCCTCTGGGCCATGCTCATCTCCACGCAGTGTGAGAACCGGGCATGGTCCTCGACTGACTGTTGTTCATGACCACTGGCATGCAGGGGTGACGTGCAGAGGGGCCCCGTGCTCTCCTTCAAGCTGGGCCACTTCATCCGTGCTACAAAGGAAGGATCGGTCGACTTTCAGCAGTAGGATTCCCCATTTGTGGGCACCAGCTGCCGCCTCAGGTTGGAAACAGCCACATTTTGCATCCCCTGATGCCGTTTCACATGGGAGCTGCTTATCTGCTGTCCCAAGTTCAAGTGTAGAAGAGGTAACAAATGTCAAATGTCTACTTGGTCCAGGTATTTCTCCTTTGTAATGCCCAGAGAGCTTCTTCTGTTTTATTCTTTGCTTTTTCTGTTGAGATATAACATACATTAAGTGCTGAAAATACACTTTAGAGTATCTGGCTCAATAAAACTTTCTGTGTGTTTGCACCTGTGTAACCAGCACCCAGATCGGATTTGGAACCCTACGAGCATCCCAGAAGGTCCTGTAGTTCCTCCTCCCCATCAGTTGCCCCCACAGTCCACCACTATTCTGACCTCTATCTCTATCAATTAGTTTTTCCCATTTTGGACATCATATAGATGTGATCACACCACATACACAATTTTGTGTACGGCTTCTATGCCGCTAAAAACACTCTTGCATATGCCTTTTGATGGATACGGACTCTTTCTCTTGGGTACGTACCAACAGTGGAACCACTGGGTCATGGGTTTGAAGGATCTACTTTAATTCTGTTAACTTAAACATGTGTGAGTTGGCACAACAAATGCTCTTTAGCTGTGAATAAAATATGAGTGGCCGCGGTGTTAATCAACGGCAGGTCCACAGGGAAGCTCATTCACACGCAGGACAGGTGGTCGCTGCAGACTGGCTTTGAATCTTTGCCCTGTCACTCCCCGGCTCTGTCACTTAGGGAAGCCTATGTAAGTCCACCGTACCTCAGTTTCCTCATCTGTAAAACATTGGTAATAATGATAGTACCTATTTCCTATTTGCAAGTGGGCCTGTTTGACACCCAGAGATTGTTTTAACACTTCTCTTCTGACAAAATAATTCAACATTATCCATGAAGTAACAAAAGATAATCATTCAATACTTTGTTTATTCTTTAATTCTAAAGCAATGAATGATTTTTAAAAGAATTAAGAAGCAGTTTTAAAAATATTTAAATTTGGTGAAAATTTTCATGTATGAACTTAAATTTTTCACACATCAAACTAATTGAGCATGTCTTGTACCTGACACTCAGTTTCACTGTTTAATATTTGTATGCTTTTATTAGTGCATTATAATTATACTTCATAGTGAGGTTCAAAACAATGCAATCATACATGCACACAGCACTTGGTGAGTTTCTCATGAGGTGGGGTCACTGTTTAATATTTTAAATGCAAAAACTCCATGTGGTCCCAGAGAGTCAGCATGACCCAAGTCCTGCGTCTTGGCCTTCAGCTGGTGTGATACTCCTGTTTACTTTGTCTTTGACTACATACACCATGGAGTCACAAACTGAGTCCCAGCGCTGAAGCATGGAGAAGGGTCCAGGTCATTATGAAGGTACTCTGGGGGGTGAACACATGTTGCTGAATCTCCATGTGATGGAGACTAGCTCTATTCCTGGGAATTCTCCAAATTATCCATGTAGAGTATAGTGTTTATTAGAAGGGAAGCCATGAAGATGTGCCAGTTCAAAGCTTGCTTATATAGCGCTAAACTGCAGCAATAACTACAGTGACTATTTGGAATGTAGTCCAATCTTTGGGGAGAGGTATCTTATCACTGATGCTTAGATTTTCTGGCTTGTAGTAATAATGATGACAATGATGAAATTTCAGTTGTTGTTATTGGGCCAAGATCCTCCCCCGACTCTGCATCTGTTTATTTTCTGCACCTGAGGCAGAGTGCTCCCGCTTCCTCAGGCCTGGTGCTCCGCGCTCCTTAGGCCTGCTCTTGAGCCACTAACACATCCCCCCTGAGCACAGCGGAGCATGCACACCACTCCTGACATGGAGGCCAGAGCGATGAGCGCAGCAGACCCCTGACCTTACAGAGATTAGGTTCCAGGGGTGGAGGCAGAGGACAGATCATAAATAAATAAATAAATAAATAAATAAATAAATAAATAAATAAATAAATAAATAAATAATTCTGTCTAGACCATGGAGTGAGAGATGCTAAGAACACTGCAAGCAGGATAAAGAGGACAGAGTGGCGTCTGCAGTGCTGTAGGGATGGTGGGGAAGACCTCTCAGGAAGTGACATGAGGCCAGGGGTCCAAAGGGAGTGAAGGAGCGAGCCACGCCGTGTGCAGTAAACAGAGGTGCGGCTGAGCCTAGACGTGCCAAGGCCCCACGAGCGGCCTGCGTGGCCGGGCCCAGGGGACAGGGAGCGAGCAGGAGACGAGGTCACGGGAGCAGGGCTGGCCGGGCAGGGCCTCGTGGGCACCACTGAGGGAGGTGGGCATGGGCCTGGGGCTCCCATTTGGATGGAAGGCCACACTCCCAGGGCTGCAGTGGAGGCACGTTGACCGCCATCCCAAGATGGATGCATGGCACGATGGGGAGTGGAGAGAAAGGCAGACACCAGAGAGCTCTCGGGCTGCAGTCCAAGAACCTAAGACAGGGGGGATGGTGCCAGTAACGGAGGTGGGCAAAGGGATCAAAGTAAGGTAGAGTTGGCAAGGTTTGCTGCTGGAATGAGATAGGTAGGTAGATAGATAGATAGATAGATAGATAGATAGATAGATAGATGATTGATAGATAGATAGATAATTGATAGGTAGATGATAGGTGATAGATAGATGATAGATGATTGATAGATAGATAATTGATAGATAGATGATAGGTGATAGATAGATAGATGATAGATGGTTGATAGGTAGATAGATGATAGATGATAGATGGTAGATAGATAGTAGATAGATATTGATAGATGATAGATAGATAGATAGACAATAGATAGGTGATAGATAGTTGATAGATGATTGATAGACGATAGATGATAGATGATTGATAGATGACAGATAGGTAGACAATAGATAGACAGGTGATAGAGACATAGATGATAGTGGGGAAAGGCACTCTTCTATCCACCGTTGGTGGGATTGTAATTAGTATAACCCCTATGGAAATCAGTATGGAGTTTCCTTAAAAGACTAGGAGTGGAACCACCGTATGACCCGGCTATACCACTCCTGGATATTTATCCAAAAGAATCAAAGTTAGCATACTCTAGTAATACATGCATGCTCATGTTTATAGCAGCACAATTCACATACAGTAACCAAGTTGTAGGACCAACCTAGGTGTCAGTCAGCAGACGAATAGATGAAGACAATGAGGTATGTATGTACAATGGGATTTTTTAAAATCTTTTTGCGGTACTGGGGATGGCACACAGGGGCATTCTACCTTTGAGCTACAACCCCAGCCCTATTTTTTATTCTTTATTTTGAAACAGGGTCTCGCTAAGTTGTGGAGAGCCTCACCAAGTAGCTGAGGCTGGCCGCGAACCCTGATCCTCTGGTCTCAGCCTCCCAAGTACTGGGATTACAAGCATGCACCATCATGCCCGACTGTACAACGAGATTTAATTCAGCCATAGAGAAGATCAACATTATGCCATTTGCAGGAAAATGGATGAAACTGGAGATTAGTATGCTAAGTGAGGTTAGTCAGTCTCAGAAGTCAAGGATGGTATGTTTTCTCTCATATGTGGAAGCTAGAGAGAAGATAGGAAAGAAAAGGGATCTTATAAAAATAGGAGAAAGCAGTAGAGTAGTGGAAGAGGCTTGGGGGATGGAGAAGGCAGGAAAGGGGAGATTTGAGGGAAGAAATAGACCAAATAATGTTATGTGCGTACATGAATCAGACATTGTGACTGTCACCATCATGTATAATGATAATGTACCAATAAATTATAATGTTTTAATAATATTAATATGAAAATATTACTCTTAATATTTATAAGCCTTGGAAAATCAGAAGTATGCTGGCTTTCAGGCAGCCAAGTAAAAAAATCTCTCTACATTTTGAGCAGGAGAGAAGAATTTTGATTCCCTCTTTATTGTGATTATTTCTTATCACCTGCACTCTCCACTCTGAGTACAGCAGATGGTCCTAGAAGAACTTGTGTTCTGTCTTGCTGCAATGCTGTTAACTCCTCTTCTCCCTCTCCTCTTCCTCCTGCTTCTGGAACCGAGGGGTGTTCTACCTAGAAACTACACCCCTTTTTATTTTCTTACTTTGAAATAGGGTCTTGCTAAGTTGCTGAGGTTGGCCTTGAACTTGCCATGGTCCTGTCTCAGCTTTGCAATTACTGGAATTATGGGCTCATACTACTGAATCTAGCCACTGTTTAGCTTTTCTAAGTCCTTCTATGTAAGTGCATCATATGAGCACATTCCTGCGCTCTCTTGTAAGGTTTTCTCACGAATGGAGTGATGACTTCTCCCCTTGATAAACTGTAAAGTTCATCCATCTCTTTTTGTTTGTTTGTTTTGTTTTGTTTTGTTTTGGTATTGGGAATTGAAATCAGGGGCATTCTACCTCAAGCTGCACTCCTGAGCCCTTTTCATTTTTTATTTAGAGACAGGGTCTTGCTAAATTGCTGAGGCTGGCCTTGGACCTTCAATCCTCCTATCTTAGCCTCCCAAGTACTAGGATTATAGGCATCCACCACCACACCCAGCTCTTTCTTCTTTTCTTTGGCTACGTGTGTGTGTGTGTGTGTGTGTGTGTGTGTGTGTGTGTGTGTGTGTGCATGTTACTAGAGATTGAGCCCAGAGGCATTCTACTCCAACCTCCAAGTGATAATTCAGCCCTTTTTTATTTTTTGAAGCAGGGTCTCACTATGTTGCTGAGAGTCTCACTACATTGCAAAGACTATCCTTGAACCTGCAATCCTAATATCTCAGCCTCCCAAGTACTGGATTACAGGCATGCACTACCACGCCCGGCTGTTCTTGGCTTTGATTTTTCCTGCTAGAAGAACAAGTTCATTTATTTGAGGACATATATGTGGCCGTAGGAGTAAGTACCCAGGTGTCCCTGGCACACATCATACAAGCCAGCCAGAGGGCCTGCTTCCTGAGAGGCCAGGTCTCTTGGTCCGTTGATGAGAAGTTGCCCTTCTCACGGGGGCGCCACATCCTGCAGGTATGGAGACTGGGCATCCACGTGGCACTTATTTCTATCAGTCTAGAGCAGTGGGCAGAATCTTATGTGTGGGCATGACTGGACACTGTTGTTCTTTTCTTTCAAGCACTACATGTCACCTCCCTGGGGTCTGCCTATTCCTAACTGGTCCTCAGCCACTGCCATGACAGCATCTGCTTTGTCGTGCTTTTAGGACTCAGGAAACTCTTTCCCCCTGGGTCAAGCTGGAGGAAACCTCTGGACCCACCTGGACTCTAGGCTTCAAGGCTCACTAGAAGCTGGATGCTAATCGTCAATAACCAGTTGTTCTGCTGATTTACGAGCCCCTGGAGAAAGCTTCCTGTTTAATCTGCAAATAGAGCATTGCAGTTTGATGGCGGGGGGGCTGCTCCTCATTTCCTAATGGTGTCGGAGAGTGTGTTTTGTCGGCGCATGACTCATAGGCTGAGTTTGCCTGCCACCGGATGTCACAAATAAGACCGCTCTTCAAAGCTGGGCGTGGTGGCGCACGCTTGTAATCCCAGCATTTGGGAAGCTGAGACAGGAGGATCCAGGTTTGTGGCCAGCCTCAGCTACCTACTCTGCAACTTAGTGAGACCCTGTTTCAAAATAAAGAATAAAAAATAGGGCTGGGGGTATAGCTTGGAGCTAGAATACCCCTAAGTTCAATCCCCAGTACTGGAAAAAAAAAAAAAAAAGACCGCTATTCAAAAGAGGATGGATGCTAGTGGCTGGGTTCAGAAGTGAAATTTTTTAAAATAAAACATCTTCTTAGTGTGTCTTCCGGAATATTCTGAGCCCCCTCCAGGAAGAGAGACAATGCTCTCTGTTTAGCTGGTGAGGCAGAGAAAACAAAAACCATGTTAATGTGTAAAAGCCCTGAAGCCAAATTACAATATTTACCTCTGCATGTTAACTTGACTTGCATAATTATCTGTGCTCAGAACAGAAAATGGAAGAAAAGGTTCAATGAGCAGCCACCTGTGTGCTGTGAATAATGTTGTTCCAACAGAAACAAAAGTTGTGGGGGAGGCCTTGGGGGGAGGGAAGGAAGCAAAGTACACAAAGCTGCTGGGGGGGGGGAAGGAGAGAGAGGCAGCTGCTGTGGGGAGGGGGGGCTTCAGAGCTGCAGTCTGGAGCAGAATGGCCGCTCCTCCCCCTCAGTGGAGACGGACAGCCTTCAGACTCCTGTCCTGGTTCCCCTTTGAGCCACGCTTAGTGTCCCGAGTGGTCCTCTATTGAAGGTGGATGAAGCAGCATGGCGGCAGCCAGGCCAGGCCAGCCCAGAGTATCCAGAGCCCCAGGGCAAAGAACTAAGGCTCATTCAGTGGGATGAGCTCCCCGCCGGGCCTTAGGACTGCTCCGGTTCACTGGGGCCAGGCGCAGTGGCTGTAGCACAGGACACGGTGTGTTGCCCACATTCTTCCCACCGGGTTGGCTCCTGCTCCCCGCAGCCGGCACCCACCGGCTCCCTTCCCACGGGAGGCCACCTGCAGATTGTCACGGGCACAAGGACACCCGCAAGTTCTAGAGGATTTACCTCCTCCAGGGCTGTTCTTGACCGATAAATGATGGGTGGAGGAGTAGATGGGCTGCCTCTCTTGCCTGGTTAACTTCTCCCCCAATTCCCAGCTCTGGTATCGCTCCTGATTTTCCTTAAGGGACTGAGCCGACGTTTGTCTGTGTAACTTGCCTGGAGACTGCACACTGGCTTCCGGATTCCTCCTTTCTACCCTTTCTACCCCTTCCTACCCCCTACCGCGTTTTCCAGGAAT
The DNA here is from genome assembly GCA_004027655.1 of Graphiurus murinus. Taxonomy (NCBI): domain Eukaryota; kingdom Metazoa; phylum Chordata; class Mammalia; order Rodentia; family Gliridae; genus Graphiurus; species Graphiurus murinus. Next base: position 9,628 of record PVLC010020840.1, on the reverse strand, counting down.
GCTTCTTAGTAACTCTCTTTCATATAGCCCTGTGGGCCATAAATTATGGGCTGAGGGCCACTCACATCCACAGGAACACAAGATTCTGCTGCTCTGGCCACAACTGACTGGACCAAGGATGAGGTTCCAGCCCAAAGCAGACAATCGATAGTGTGATTGCTGAAGAGGTCTGTGTGATAGCGGTCCTGCTATCAACTGGGTATGCCAGTCTCTCCCCTCTCGCTCAGTTCAGTTGGGGACGCACACATAGTTGGTAACACCAGGAAAAGCAGAGGCAGCAATTGACAGTAGTCACCACACCAAAAGGACAAAGTATTGCTAGGGGTCCACTGGTCGCTGGAGCAAAGGACAAACTTCACACTGTTGGAGCTTGTTTTAGCCAGACAGCCTTGCCCCTGTGTGTTCTTTGGTCTGCTGAGGCCCGGCTGGGGGAGGCTGGCATCACTTTCTGTCCTCTTTGTACATCTGTGCATAACCCTCTCCTTTCCACCCACTGACTAACACAACTGTATCAGTCAGCTTTGTATTGCTACGCCCAAACACCAGAGGCAGTTAACTTATAAAGAGAAAAGCTTTACTTAACTCATGGTCCTGGAGTTCTGGTCAAGATTGGGCAACCTCATTGCTCTGGGCGTCTGGTGAGGGCCCTGGATGGCCATGGTGGGTGGGGAGCATGTGTCAGAGCAAACCACTCACGTTGCAGTCAGGAAACAGGGAGAGAGGATGGGCTGTAACCCCCATCCCTTTAGAGGGGACCCCCCAAAGACCTAAGGTCCCACCTGTTCATGTCCACAGCACCTCCTAACGGTGCCACCCTGGGGATCATGCCATTAACATGTGGGCCTTTGTGACACAATCCACATTCAAACCATATTAGTGACCACACCCTGGCAACCTGGAAAAGCTCAACAAGTACGAAGAATAGAAAAACAAAAGCCCCACAGCATTCTAGGAGCAAGAAACAGTACCTCAGCCCCATCCCTATTAATATTGTTTAAGCATACATGCCAATGTGTATGTATTGGAGGTTATATATTATATATACTAAGCATTTTTCTAAGTATTCTTCAAGCACATAACTGACATACTACATCATATTTCATTACAGGGTGAACTGTAATTTACTAAACCAATTCTCTATTGGACAATTATGTTGCTTCCAGTTTTTCACTAGTATAAGCATTGCTGTGATGACCATCCTTATAATGCATATTTTTGTTTGTTTGTTTGTGGTGCTGAGGATTGAGCCCAGAGGCATTCTACCTCCAAGCTACATCACTAGACCTTTTTTTTTTTTTTGCAGTACTGGGGATTGAACTCAGGGGCATTCTACCTCCGAGCTACACCCCCAGCCCTATATATATATATATATATATATATATATATTATTCTTTATTTTGAAACCTAGTCTCACTAAGTTGTGGAGTGCCTCACTAGGTAGCTGAGGCTGGCCGTGAACCTGGATCCTCTGGTCTCAGCCTCCTGAATGCTGGGATTACAAGTATGCGCCACCACGCCCAGCTTAGACCTTTTATTTTTTACTTTGGAACAGAGTCTGGCCTGGAACCTGTGATCCTCCTGTCTCAGTCTCCCAAGTACTGGGACTACAGGTGTGGGACACCACGCTCAGCTCTAATTAAGCATCTTGAGGTTCTTCTCTGACTGGCAGCATGATTGGCGCAGAAGAAAGAGATTTCTCACAAGCTTCACATGGCTGAGTCCATGGTCCCCACATCTGGCTGCATATTGGGGTCCCCTGGGGGTCTTCAGGAAGACTGATGCTGAGTCCTGCCCCAGAGATTGTGATTTGGCTGGTCTAGGGGGTGGCCAGGGCTCAGAATTTAAAACTTTAAGGAAAGTGTCAAGGGGCACTGTTAGAAGTAGGCACTTTGGGTGAGGAGAGATGGTGGCCATGCTGGAATCCATTACTACCTTATTACCCCTGCATTCCTGTGTTCCTACATATAAGACACACATGAAAGCCCACAACATTTTATAAGACGTCTATAAAATTGATCACTTTAAGCTTTCACAGGTGACCCCGTGTCTAGGGTGATGGGGCATATAGAGGCAATAACTGTCACACGCCTGATGGTCTCCACTGCAGGGTTCGCTGTTGACCTTGGGGGGAGGACTGGTCAGCATAACTTCTCTGGAAAGCTCCCTGGAGGCGTCAACAGGACACAGGAACCTGGGGCTGTCACGTGGGTTTTGAAGAGCTCAAACCTCAGATGACCATCTTCAAACTTGGCCCCTAACTCTGGAGCTTAGAGATCTTGCCATGCAAATTGAATTCAGATATTAATGAAGGATCCAGACTTTTACACCACAGTGGGGAGCCCATGGCCTATGTGACACTTGCAGGTGCTTGAGAAGTGCTTGAATGAATGAATGAGTGACAAGTGAATGAATGAAGTTGAGAGATATAGAGTGACTTTCCCAGGGTCACACAGTGACATGGCAAAGTGTTCTCTTCTTCCTCCCTGTGTTCCCTGATTATATTTAATGTGAGGTTGCTGTCATCCACGCGGTGCTGACCTCTCTCTTCCTGGAAGTACCTGTTCTGTTAGACTCTACACTCCTTGCCAGCAGGAGTGTGCTGTGAGGCCATGTAGGAAGCTTAACCAGGGCCTTCCACACAGGAGGAAGACAACAGTATTGAGTTGTTGAACACCACTGGGACAGGGCCTAGAGATTACAAAATGAATATGATAGCCTAAACTCATTTCAACTTTTAATAAATTGTTCCTTGTGCAAGGGAAAAATAATTTCCTTCTTACTGTTTGTTTCACCTAGCTTTGTTGTAATAATTCTGCACAAAACAAAAAACAAAGAACCACCCAAAGTCTCATGGCATTCATCTGCAATGGACTGGATGGCTCTGAAGGTCTCAGCTGGGCTCCTGCTCATGTCTGGGTTGGCTGGGGTTTGGCCGATCTAGACTGAGCTTGGTTTGGGGTCTGGGCTTCTTGCTTCATGTACACGCATTGGCTTACATGACTCAGGATCAGCCTACAATAGTTGGAGTGTCTGTTCCACCTTATCTCTCTTCCTCCTTAGATCAGTGGGCTACCCAGGCTTATTCTCAAATCAGAGCCTCATTTCCACCTCTGTTGGTTAAAGCACATCTCATGATCAAGTCCAAGGTCAAAGGGCAGAGAAATGACGTAGCCTCTGTAGTAGAACAGAATACAAAGTCATGTGGCAGTTGACATGAATGCAGAGAGGGGCAAAAGCGGAGGCAGCAGTGCAGTCCACTACGTCATCCGTTGCTCTTGGGTCTGCTTCTAGAAATCCATTCTAGCTGATCGTGAGTGGGCATCACTTACACGAAGATGGCTTCTACCTCTCCTCTGGGCTGCTCTGCTGGACTTGGAGATCTTGCCATGGCTTTCTTCTCTCTGGACCTTGCTTTGCTTTGTGTGTGGCAGGAGCTTTCCTTCTGTGGCAGGCCCTGGAAAGCAGGAATCGGTACCTTTAAAGTGTGCAAATTGGCACAACCGCTGTGGAGATCAGTGTGAAGTTTCCTCAAAAGACTAGGGATGGAATTGCCCATGACCCAGCTATGCCGCCCCTCGGAACCTTTCCAAAAGAGTCAAGATACTACTGCAATACATGCATATCCATGTTTTCATAGCAGGACAGTTCACAATGGCTAATCATGGAGCCAACCTAGGTGTTTGTCAGCAGAGGAATGGATAAGGAAGATGTGGGATATACACAACAGAATTTTACTCAGCCATAAAGAACAAAATCATGTCATTTGCAGGACAAATGGATAGAACTAAAGAATATTCTGCTGGGTGTCTTCAGCCAGTCACAGGAAGTCAAGGGTCGTATGTTTTTTCTCATATGTTGAAGCTAGAGAGAAAATAGGAAGCAAAAGAGACTCGATAAACGAGGAGGGAAACAAGTAGAATCATGAAGGGTCTGCGGGAGGGAGGGGAGGAGAAGAAAAAGGGTTGAGGAGGGAAGCAGTTCAAATAATGCTGTGCCCATGTGTGAAGCTCTCACTACCAATCTCACCAGTATATACGGGAGAGGGTGAGAGCAGGTGGGGAGGGGAGGGACACACCAGGTGCCAGGTGCATGGATGCTCGTATCATTTGACCCTAACTATGATGTATAATTACGGAGCACCCAGAGAGGTATAAATCCATGTGTCCATCATGAACTCTCTGGAGGCTGGTTTCTGCATCCTTCCAAGCTGCACTCTGCAAATTGCTAAGCTCCAGAGAAGTAAATATTCATGGACTGCATTAGGTATGAGGTTTTCTCTAATTTGTGTACTTGTTCCACAAACTGCCCTGAGAAACTGCATCTGGATAATTTTTTTTGTTTTGGTAGAGTGGGTTCTGGTAAAAGAATTGGATAGGCTGGATTATTTCTTTTAGTGCCTTGCTGGAGAAAGATTGATTTTTTTAAATGTAAAGCATGATATGCTGCATCTCTTCCATTAAACAAATTAAACTGCTTAGATCAGGAAGGCCATGAGAAGGAGAAGTGGGGTGCTGATACACGTTTGACAACCGTCTCTCTGGAACAAAAAGCAGCCCTTATTTGTACCACTTGCCAATGTCTGTGCTATGAGCTCTCTTGCCGTGGCTGCTTTAAGGCTGCCAACTGATGAGGTCTCGAATGAGATCTGGGACGAGATGCCTTGAGTGCCTGCTCCATCATTCCGCTGTCTGTGCTGCTGAGACGGGAACATGGGTTCATTTGCTGGCTGTTCCCAGGGGTAGAGGAGACAGCATGTGTCCTGCGTAGACTTTCTCAGAAGGTACAGTCAACCCAGGATGAGTCAGGATGAAGCTAGGCTGCTAATGCCTCTTAAATAGGGCATTTAAAAGTAATGATAGCACTATCTACTTCCCCTGCTATGTTTGGATAGCGAATGTTCCTGCGAAAGCTTGTATGTTGAAAGTTTGATATCCAGTGAAGCAGGAGGTGGGGCATAGCTGGAGGAGATGGGGCACAGGGGTGTGACCCTGGGACTGGATCTGCTCCTGGCCACCTCCTCTCATTCTCCCTGCTTCCAGCTGCCGTGAACGGGGAGCAGCGTTCCTCCACCACACCGCTGTGATGGTTCTGCCGTGGAGTTGGCCAGCCGTGGACTGACCTCTGAAATCATGAGCCCAAAGGTATTTTGGTCACAGCAATGAAAAACTAACCAGTATCCCCCGCCCCCCATAGTTACTACGTACCTGCCACTTCTCAGTCCTTCACACTCATGAGGGAAATTACTACCTTTGAAACTCTACTAGGTAGCTTCTATTGGAGAGTTGGAAGCATGAATAGCTAAACAGCATCACTCTAGTTAAGTAGTAAGACTGAGATTCCAACTGTATGGTTTGTATCTAGGATGCCCCCTCAAAACTCTCCTGTGCTCAGACACAGGGCTTTGAGGAAGAAATTAGACCTGGAGGGCTCTGGCCACATCAGAGGATTGATCCATGGATGGCTGAAGAGACTGCTGGGAACCCAGCTGGAGGAAGCAGGTCACAGAGGGTGTGCCAGGAAGGGTTTATCTTCTCTCTGATCTCTCTCTCTGATGTTCTGTCTCACCTCAGGCCTAAAGCAATGGGGCTGGCTGGCCATGGACTGTAAACTCTGAAACCTTGAGTGAAAATAAACCTTTCCTCCTCCAAGCTGTCCTTGTCCGCTAACTTGGTCCCAGCAGAGCTGACTATCATACAAACCCAGGCACTTCAGCCCAACGCCTTGTCCAAAGCCACGAAGCTGTCCTGGCACTCCCTCAGTACCTGGGGAGTTCAAAAGTGGGACTGATCTCTCTGGCTCTTTCTCTCGTGGACCCGCATCACCAGGGTTGCCCTTATCTATGTCCTCTCTTCCGCCAATCAAGACTTCTCCTGTAAGATGCAGAAGCACGCACCCTCTTCCCCAGGGCGGAGCGCATCCCTGCCCACCTGGGCTGGGTCTCAGGCCTGAGGTCCTAGTCAGAAGCTCCATCCGGTGGTAGGACAGCCGGGCTTGGACCTGATTGCAAGAGCTGCTTGGAAAACCTTTGGGAACTTTGTAAGTCAATATTAAAATTAAGTTATTTAAACTTTAAACGTGATTTTAAAGATAAAGGGAATACATCCTCTTTGCTCATCCCTTCCTGTGTGTTGTGTGTCCCTGGCATCTGTGGGGTGGAATCACTTGCAATGATGGTCACCAGGCATCTCTTTCCAACTCCGTATTGAGTGACATCACAGTGGTCATCCATGAAATCATCCATGGCAGGGACATTTGTGTTAATGGAAATTAGTAAGTGCTACAAGACAGGGTTGGCTAGATTTAAGAAAGTGATGGAGAAAATGTTACTAAAGCAGATTACATTTAAAAGTCTGCCACATCTATAGTTGTTCCATGGTGAATTCTGCAAAATTGAAACATTTTCCTGATATTTGAAAACTATTATTCAATTCAGTAAAGATTTCTCTCACCTCATTAGGGAACAAGTGGGCATTCCACCATGTATAAGTGTTGTACTGTTTGTATCGCTTTTGCCTTCTTTGTCAACAAAGATATCAACCAACTTTCATGAGAGAACTATAGATGGGTCAATTATCAACATAGGTTGACTACAGATACAAAAATTAGACAAAAATCAATGAATACAGTTTTCATTTGCAGTAAAGATAAAGGGACCAGGTATACCTTCAGCTAAAAATAATGGATAGAATATACAAAAATTGGTTCTTGAGACATTGGGCACCAGGAAAATCAGGACAGAAATAAGGTGAGGCCCATGGTTACCCCAGATTACTGCCTGGAGAAAATTCCAAGACAGCCAAACAGAAGAGGGGGCTGTTTGAAGGGTTTGGGAGCAGATAAAAACTAGTAGTTTCCCTGAGTGGAGGAGATGGAGTTGGAAATCCGGGGAGACCAAGATAGTTACTACATCACAGCAAAGTGTAAGAGAGGGGAGAGCAGCTCAGGGGACCCTTCTGAAGGAGTTTCCTAGTGTTCTTCAGAGTACTTAACAGCTATGCATCACCAGGTCTTTACCTATCTGTGTTGGGTTAAAGCCTGTAGGGCTCTGCATAAATAATTTTACATATCCCCTGTACGTTGGTATGATGGACTAAAATAAGGATGTATAGTTTGAAATGCCTCTTTATGCATTGTAATATATTACATCAGATATGTGTATCAGTTGATATTCCTTTAAACTAATTCAGCTGGGCAATGAAAGAGCCAGACTTAATCTATTCACAGCACATCTGGGATGCAGCATCATTAAAGGAAAGAGAAAGAATGGTGTGTTATATTTTGCAGTGTACTGGCAGCTAATGGACATCTTTCTCCTCTACGTATGCAAGATGAGGTGTCCCCGCACACATAAGTGGGTGCCAGCATAGGCCAGGTATCTGGAGCTGAAGTTGCTGTGTCCTCTGAATTCAGTGTCATGGACAATCTAGAAGAATTATTGCTTGCCTATTTAGTGTGTAATTATCTTACAGCACTTCTGGAGACTTGTGATGATGACACCACTGTTCTATTAGCAGCCAGATGGAAGGAAGGACTGGGCAGGAATGGACATGACCACTTGGGCTGGCGGGGGGGAGGGAGAGAATCTCACCATAGCAGCATCTGAGCACGGTGGGGAGTTGGCCTTTGTCATTTCCCAGAGGGTCACTCTGGGTCTCTGGCTGCTGGAAATTATGCTTATACAATGCCTCTAAAGGACACATCAGATTTGTCTATGACATAGTTGTGGATACACTTTCCACGTGGAGTAAACTGTACTGCTACTAAAAATACTTTTTATCTGGGACTAAGGGTGTATCAACACGCATCATCTGAATCCGAGCTGGAGGTTGCTTCAGATAATACTGCAGGCTCAGAGATAAAGTTGCTTCCTAAGATCTCCCAGCGATATCTGACACTAAAGCTTACTCTAACCTTCATGGTTGAGAGCTGTTCTCAAGAAAGAATACTATAAACCGTCAATATCTACACAGTGCCTGACTGTCTGACACTTAGGCATCTGACGTAATCATCAGCTTACTTGAAACCACCCTGTTGCACAGGTGATCTTAATCCCATTGTACAGACAGGAAAGCAAGCTGCAGGCAGGCTGCGTGTCTTGCTCTCTCGGGGGCACCTGGGATACAGCACAGCTAGAATCGCAATCCTGATATTCACTGCAAATTCCAGTGTCTTCCCATTCAGCCACACTAGGAAGAGCGTGTTCTTATCGAGAACACTGGACTGAGTTTGGTGTGGTCTACTCAGCAGAATGCTAATATACAAAGTTGTCCTTAGCAGCAGCTGGAAGAGCAGGGGTGTGTGTGTGTGTGTGTGTGTGTGTGTTGTGTTGCATGCTGGGAGATGTTATATCAAACACTGCAATCTCACAGTGCTGTGATACCTTGCTGAAGGTTCACTCTGCTCACACACATTTGGGTCTAGGAGATTGTCTTTGGCCTCATACTTAAGAGCTGGGCCTTCAGATACACATGATCCATGTTGGGCTCGGTGAATCACAACAGTTTACTTTCCCCTTAGGTACCTGGAGTTTTTCCATCTGTCCATTGGGAATGTAATAGTTCTGCCTCACAGGGCGATTTGAGGTTTCAATGAGATAAAGAATTTCTTGTACTATTGGTCATGGTGGCACACACCTGTAATCCCAGTACTTGGGAGGCTGAAACAGAGGATCATAGGTTTTGAGGACAGCCTCAGCAGTGTATCAAGACTCTCAACAATCTAGTGAGACCCTGTTTCAAAACAAAAAATAAAAAGGGCTGGGGGTATAGGATGCCCCTGGGTTCTATCCTCAGTACCACACAGGCACACACAAAAGAAGTTCACGTACTCACTCTTCTCAGAAATACTGTGTCTCCAACAGGAGTACTCAGGTCGAGCAGGCCCCTGGGGCCAGGGAGCCCTAGGCCACTGTCCTGGCCTTGTGTGGGCCTGGGGAGCCCTACGGGGGCACGGGCAGGGTGTCGGCAGCTGGCAGCACCTAACACCATGGCATTTCTGTACCCCACCTGCTGATGGCAACACCTCTGAGAATTCTCAAAACTGGAGAGGGAAATCCTGGGAGAAGACTAAACTTTGTGCAGGCTGCCAAGTGTGTGTGTGGCCTTTGTCATGTGGTGTATGAGTGCTTTCCAGAGGGTGCCCCTGCGCTGTGAGGACTAGCCCTCGTGATGGCCCACTGCGTGGGAGCACTCCCCTCCCTCCACCAGCGTAGACCGCCGCCTTTCCCCGCATGGCTAAACGCACTCTGGACTCCATCTTGTTCTCCGCTTTCTCGGCACCACACGTGGGGCTTCATTATTTGAAGGAATGAGATGATTCAGTTATGACTTCTGTGGATGAATTTGCAACTCCAAGGTGCTAAAAACCCTGAATAGGAGATCCCAACAATTTTAACTCCAAAACTGTAAAGTTTAGATATTAAAAACATTTTGCAGCCAGGTGTGGTGGCACATGCTTGTAATCCCAGTACTTAGAAGGCTGAGATGGGAGGATCCGGGTTTGTGGCCAGCCCCAGCTACTTAGGCTCTCTGCAACTTAGTGAGACCCTGTTTCAAAAATAAGGAATAAAAATAGGGCTGGGGGTGTAGCTCAGAGGTAGAATGCCCTTGGGTCCAATCCCCAGGACTAC
>PVLC010020839.1:0-28757 GCA_004027655.1 Graphiurus murinus | reverse complement strand
GCCCTGCTACACAACAGATCTCATGAACTTATTTCTTCTACTTAATTGTAATTGTACATCCATTGACCCATATCTCCCCATCCTCCTGTCAAATTCCCTACCCCAGCTTCTTTTTTCCCACCACTCTACTCTCTACCTTTAGGAAGTCAAATTTTTTAGATTCTAGCAGAGTGAAATCATGCACGATATGTCTCTCCGTGGCTGCCTTATTTCACTCAACATAATGTCCCCACGTTCTGGATGCAACTTTTAAGATTATAATTAGTTCTGAGCAAATCAGAAGATTGGTAGCATGTACCAATTAAAATTTTTACGGAGGCACAAATTTCCATCCAGTATGATTATGAATATGTATGGGAAGGAGGCATTTATGTCGCTGAGTTGTCTTGTTGATGGACCAGCATTTACCTCCTCACTTGGTTTCTTTGTGAAAAACTGGTCAGCAAAGAAGAGTGAAACTGGAGACATAGATGAAACTGTCCCCAGCCTGTGTACAGAGGCAGCACATTTATGGAAAAGAGAAGCACACTGTTCTCCGATGATGTGTCTCATTCCTGCTCTGCACTGAGTGTCTGCACAGATGTTCCTCTACCTATGACCCCTGAACATCTCTGCCTCTGCATTAGTTTCATCACACTACCATAACAAAGTAGCAGAGGTGGGTGGTTAAACAACAGAAAGTTTTTCTTTTTATTTTTTTAATTTACAAATGTTATAATTATATATATTTTTTAACTAGGCAAAACATACATATATAAAAACAACATTCTTCTGACAACTCCAGAGGTTAGAAGCCCTGGATCAAGGCATGGGCAGAGTTGGTTTCTTCTGAGACTTCTCGCCTTGACTTTAGATGAGTACCTTCTTCCTTTCTCTTGCAAGGTCTTCCCTCTCTGTGTGTCTATGTTATAACCCTCTCTTCTTATAAAGACATCAGTCAGACTAGATGAAGGCCCACCCAAGGGCCTCATTCTAACTTAATTGCTTTTACAAAAATATTGTCTGCAAATACCAACTCTGAGCTACCTACAGGGGGTTAGGACCTCATCGTGTGAGTGTTGAGGGTACACGATTTTTCTTCTGTCTCTGCCTTAGTCTTCCTTACACACTTAGTGCCACTGTAAAGTGCAGGTGTGTGGGCTTAGCTGCTCTATGCAGTTCCCTCCCGTGGAACAGCAGCTCCCCGAGGGCAGTGCTGCCAGGAGGCTGGATTACGGTAGGGAACTCATTTCCCAGCTAACAGTGGGCTGTCAAATATTTGTTGAATGGATGGCTTTGGGTGGGCTTGCATTTTAGCATAGAGCCATGGGCTTAAACAAACAATGCAGGCACTCCTGAAAGTCTTGGGCATATTCTTCAGAACCATCAAAGGCTTGTTTTAAAGCATAGAACCGGCAGTATCCTTAAGTTCTACACTCTGGGGTCAAAACATGGTAAGCTTGCCAACAACGCTGCCTTGGGAGGACTGGTCCATTTTGATGCAAGTGTACACTTAGTTGTGGGTATTAAGATATTTTTAAGATAAAATGATGATATTGTCCAATGGGGCTTGTAGAAAATGCACTGATCTTATGTAGCCAAAAACATGAAAGGAAAGAAAAAAGGGAAGAAGGAAGGAAGGAGAGAAAAAAAGAGACAAGGGAAGGAAGAAAGGGAATAAAGGAAGGAGACAGGGAAATACTCTGACATTTCTTTAAAATGTTGCTTGTCCTGAAATCTCCACATTTGGGTTCCATGTCCTGAAAGACTTTCTTTATGTAATTTTTGGTCTTCTCTTGTAGTGACTTTTGGCCTGTGGAGATCAATTTCATTTCCCCTTTACACTAAAAACTGAGAAAGAAAAGAATCACCTAGGAAACATGTACAAACATACAGACTTGGCCTTGTGTAATTCTATAGTTCCCCCGTATTCTGCACAGAGATTTTAGAATAATCAGACTTCCCTCCTCCCACTTTTATAGAAAATTTAATTATAGAAACAGATACCTGACCAGAGATGTGCCAAATAATGGGGCTGCACTGGACATATTATATCCTACTGTCACTTTGCAGTTTCTCACAGGAAATGCGTCTCAAACTCAAGTGTGCTGCTGGGCGTGGCGGTGCATGCCTGTAATCCCAGCACTTGGGAGGCTGAGACAGGAGGATCACAAGGTTCATGGCCAGCCTCCGTAAGGTCCTCTGCAACTTAGTGAGACCCTGTTTCAAAATAAAAATAAAATAGGGTGCAAGGAGCAGGGGTATAGCTCAGAGGTAGAATGTTCCTGGGTTCCATCCCCAGTACCTCCCCAAAACAAAACAAATAAATAACAGAAAAACTGAAGTGTGCACCAGATTCCTGATGATAGCTGGTCTCCACTCCTGGATTGTCTTGCCTATATGTGGAGTGAGGCCTGAGAACTTGCATTTCTAGCCACTTTGTAGTGGATGCTTATGTTTTCTGGGGACCTTACTTTACGAGCCTCTGCTCTAAGAGATCTTGGTGGCATTGAGGTGCTGGTAGTGGCTTTTATGAAGAAAGTTTCTCAAAGGCTAAGGTGACTAACTGTGTGTAGGAAGGTTAGGATCGGGGTGGATCACAAGTTCCCTGAGCCTTACCTTCTGTCTCTCCTGCCACATTCTTGAGACTTCTTGCTTTAGGAGGAAGCCCTGGTAGGCCAAGCTATTCCCATAGCTGACTGAGGGAGAAGTGCAATTAGATAGAAACTTAATCTACAAAGAATGCATTATAGCTGGCGCGTGTGTGTGTGTGCGTGTGTGTGTGGTGATACTGGGGATTGAACCCAGAGGCATTCTACTTTTGAGTTATACTCCCAGGCCTACTTTACTTTTTTTTAATTTTCAAACAGGGTCTCACTAAGTTGCTGAAGCTGGCCTCAAACCTGTGATCATCTTGTCCCAGCCTTCCAAGTACTGGGATTCCAGACAGGCACCACCATGCCTGGCTATGACTATTTTTTGGAATGGATATTTTCCTTACAACTACTTTTGAATTAGGTCAAGTAGTCCCTGATTATCAAAAAATTAGAATCTGAGCCGGGCGTGGTGGCGCACGCTTGTAATCCCAGCATTCGGGAGGCTGAGACGGGAGGATCCGGGTTCGCGGTCAGCCTCAGCTACCTAGTGAGGCACTCTGCAACTTAGTGAGACTTGGTTTCAAAATAAAGAATAAAAAATAGGACTGGGGGTGTAGCTCGGAGGTAGAATGCCCCTGAGTTCAATCCCCAGTACCGCAAAAAAAAAAAAAAAAAAAAATTAGAATCCTACAGAAGTGCTTAGAGTAATGGAGCAGAATTCTCTTGCATCCCATCTGATGCAAATCCACACTTCTAATGTTCATCCAGGGTACGTTGTTCTCATTTCTTTTGAAATCTTTGAACCTTTATGAGTATCTCCCAAACTGTGCAAAACACAACCTGAGTTCTGGTGAACCAGTTTGTTTTCTTCAGAGAGCAGGGAGCTGGTAGGCAGGGGCTGGTACTACAGGGATACACTGGGGATGGTGGCTATGTTACCTGGAAATGGAATAAAAGGTATCTACTACTGAACAAGAGACCTGGGGATGTCACCTGCCAAGGCACTGCAGAGCCCCAGAGAGGCCCACACAATGCATTCATATAGTCTTAGTCATGTATAATTTGAAAAAATGTTGATATATATATATATATATATATATATATATATATATATATATATATATATATGTACAAATACAAATATATATGGAGATAAATCCAGGGACATTCTACCTCCAAGCATTACCCCTAGCTTCTCACCTCTCCACTCCCTTTTATTTTGAAACAAGTTCTCACTATATTGCAGAGGCTGTCCTCAAACTTACAATCCTCCTTCCTCAGCCTCTCAAGTACTGGGATTACAGGTGTGGGCCACCATACCTGCCTCTTTTGTGTGTGTGTGTATATATATATATATAATATATATATAATCTTCCCATAACTTTCTTCCCTTAAGTTGTAGAAACTTCAGGTCCTATCTGGGTAAAATTCCAGTTCCTCCTAAATAAAATTCAAAGTGTAAAGGAAATTGACAGCATCTTTCTGTGTTAATAGTATGCCCCTTTTTGTTTGTCATGAAAAAAGCCCCTTTAATTTTATGAATGAAAACAAGACATAAATAAGGCATGCTTTGTTGGAAGGCATTTTAGTCTGTTATAATTTCTCTTTAGTAGATCTATTTAGTATCTATTGAGAGATCAACTTAATGAGGAGATTTGTGTCTCTGAGCTTTTAACTTAATAATTCAAGGCTACTAGTGAATTCACAGATCAAAGATTTAAGCCTTAATTGGTCACTTGCCTTTGCATTTTAGAGGTTGATTAATCATTTGAGGGTAATTATATTGTTGCTGTTAATATAAATTTCATGCCTTTTTTTTTCTTTGATATTTGTTCAAATGCACAGTTTGAGGCAGCCAGCCCTCATCTGCCCTCAGTCTATCTGGTCTTCCAATGATATTGGTCCTGAGAGCAGCTTTGATAATGTTCACTATGCTGAGCCTGAGTCCCATCTGTAAGTACAGAGTCGAATAACGACACCTTCGTTCCATTACCTACCTTGGGGATTCAATGGATAAAGTACTTTAAACCCCACATCTGGGTTCTTTATAGGTACTATTTGACACTGTTTAAAGGAATAGAAGATAAAGATATTCTGGATTTCTGATTTTGATAAATCAGGCCAAATCTGTTCTCGTTCCCAACTGTTTGCTGAATTAGGACAAATGCATGCATATTTTGTATTGTTTTGAACATTTAAGCAGCTGCAGCCATTGATGTAACTATTTATGCAAATCTTGAAATAACTCCTGTACCTGTCAATGACATCATACCATAGCATATCACTACTGCTAAAAACTAAAACATGGGTTTGTGAATGAAGTGGAGGCTGGATGGTTGATCCGATAATCACATAGCTGAATTGCTCAGTCTGGTTGTCCTGTCTGGTTGACATAGATCATCATTCAATTCATTGAGTGTAAGGATGCTTATCAGTTCTAAACATGAGTAAAATAATCTTGTCAATGCTGGTCTACATGGCTAGTTTTTACTTGATGCTCATTCTGTACTTTTTACTTTAATATAGGCTGCTTAAGTTTTAACAAGATTTAAGGTTGCCTGCAAAATAAAAGAATATGTTTCCATCTTTCCATGAACTTAGTGTGGCCATGTGGCAAACTTCTAGGCAAGGATAAGAAAGGAGCAGTGTTATATGCTGTTCTCCAGAGGATTTTTAAAGCAGAGCATCTGGGTCATTGAGCTCTTCCTATCTCTTTTCCATTCTGGTTTTAATGAATCCATCATGGCAAAAAACAGACAAGGCATTTTGACAATATAACAATGCTTACAATGGAAATCACATGGAAACGAGTATCAGGGTACATGTCTGAAATCCCAGCTACTCAGGAGGCTGAGGTAGGAGGATTGAAAGTTTGAGGGCAGCTTTGGCAACTTATGGAGGCCCCTGCCTCAAAATAAAATAAAAAAGGGCTGGGGGAATAGATTGTTGTTAGAATACTCCTGGATTCTATCCCCAGTACACCACACATACACACACACACGCACACACACACACACACATACACACTGAGATAAATAAAGATTAAAAAAGATACGAAGATAAAAGATTTTTTAAAAAGATATGAAAAGTGCGAGTTCTGAGCTTTGTGAGACTGAACCACTAATGTCCCTTGATTTGCAGTAAAAGGGAAATAAATTTCTTATTTTCACCATTGTTATTTGAAATAACTGTTACGCGCATTACAATTCAGTCTTAACATATTGGTCATAATGCAGATGGATTCAGAGGTGAAGTAAGGACTGGGTCTTACAAGGAATTTCCTTGCCAATGTTAAAGAAACTACATGTTTATCAAGAAGGTGTATTTTCTTTTAATGTTAGTTTCTCTTTGTTTAGAATATAGACAAATGGTTACAAAGACAGAAAAATTCTCAAAAAATTTCAAGTTTTAGTAACAGTATATTTTAATAAAGGGGGTTTATATGAATACTGGAAATATATAAACAATACTTGGAAAATACGAAAAGGTATATGGGGGAAAAGTTTTAAAGTTTAAAAGAAAATTCACTCTGTCACTCTTTTATGTTTTTATTATATACATTTTGCCAGTCACTGCAAATCCTTCATGGAAGAGGGAGGAACGAAAGAACAAACTGACATAAAAATTATAACAAAAGTCTTTTTAGACCATAACATAGACCCAGCTTCTCACTGGTGTTGTCCAGTTTATCTCAGGGAATATTTTTCATTAAATCATAAGAAGATAGTGATTTTGTGCATGTGAAAATGGAACTTCTTTTTAATTTTCTATGGTTTTATTGGTGTATTGTGATTATATATCACAGCGAGATTAAAAGTGGTACAGCCTCCAGTAAAGCCAAACTCCCCTGTCCTGCCTGTTGAGCTCTTGTCTTTCCTTTGACCAGGGTGTGCTGATTTAAACATCAGCTTTATAAGGGAGGCACACCAGGCACCGGCAGAGATGAGACCACTGGTGTCCCTGAAAACAACCCAGCAGCCGTCGTTGAATATCTGGTCAGAAAAAGGTCTTCACAGAAACACACACACACACACACACACACACACACACACACACACACACACACACACACAGAGGGACATTCACATATTCACAAGAAATGAGAACATGATGACAGATCTATTCTAAAAGTTTAAATCTCTGATTAAGGACATTTACATATTGATGTTTAAAGTAGCCAATATCAAATAGACAATATGAATAGATTGAGAAATCATAGGCTAGGAGAAAATATCAACAAAAGACACATCTGATCAAAGGGCAGTATTCAAATAGACAAAGAACTCTTCAAACTCGACTAGAAGGAAACAATCCAGTAACAGCAACAACAAAATGGACCAACACTCTTTAACAGACAACTCACCAAAAAAGATGTACAGATGACACATGAGCGTATGAAATCATGCTTCACAACAAAACTTACCAGGGAGATGATAAAATGGAGATATCCCTACACACCAGAATGGGGAAAATTCCTAACACTGACAACACCAAATGATAGCCGGGCTATGGAGCAACAGGAATACTACTAACTCACTGCTGATGAGAATACAAAATGCTCCAGACTCATTGGAAGACAGCCTGACAGTTTATTCAGAACTGAGCTTCCTCACTTGAAGTGGGTGAATGGATAAGTTAACTGTGGTACATCCAGAAAATGGGGAACTATTCAGCCCCCAAGAGAAATGAGCTGTCAAGCCATGAAAAGACAAGGAGGAAACTTACATGCACATTACTAAGTGAAACTCTTTGAGAAAAGGCCACGTACTGTATGATTCTGAGAATGTAACATTTTGGAGGTAGTGAGACTATGAAGACAGTAGGAAAACCAGTGGCTGCCGGGGGTTGGGAATATGGGGAGGAAAGAGTAACTGGAGCACAGAGAATTTCTAGTGTAGTAACACTGCTCTGTAGGATAGTATAATGGTGGATACATGTCATTATACATTTGTTATAACCCAGAGGATGTATCACACCAAGAGTGAAACCTAATGTAAGTCCATCCTATATCCTTTGTGTGACAATGATGTGTCAAAGTTGGTAATGGGGGAGAGGGTACATGGAGAATCTTTGCACTATTAAAAAAAAATTTTTTTTTTCATGAACCTAAAAGCACTCTCTAAAATAATCAAATATATATTCTTAAATTATCCATTTTATTGCATGGGCTAAATGTCTATGCAACCATGATATAATTTTATGACAACTCATCATATGGGAAATGATATTTGGCAGCTTCCCCCCCAAAAAAAAGGCAGTATAAAATGAAATAAAGAAAAATCAAACTCCTTATCAGTTTATGATCCTGGGGATTTTACATTCAAACTTATCACAGAGATAATATAAGCAGGAAGATGCAAGAGACAAAAACAAAATAAAACCAAATAAAAAAGAAAGTCAGTTAAGTGGAATTTAAGTTGTCGGGTTACAGTGTAGAACTCCATTACCATATCTTTTTTTTCTTTTTTTTTTTTAATAGTATTCTCTGAAAAGCACTAGATGTAATAAAGTCAATTTAAAATTTGTTCTACCAATCTTTTGCATCTGTAATTTTCCCATTAAACGTAAATGCCCATGAGGCAAGCTATTTGCATTACATTGCATTTGCAGTCTTTAAAACAAACTATAAATCCCCTCCTTGTTTCATGTGATTGATGCTGTGTGTATAAATACCACCATAAACCTCAAAGGGGGCTAGCAGTGACAGTAAATTAAAGTTTCCAAGTCTGCCAGCATCTCGGCACTCCAGCCCTTGATCTTAAGCAGTGTTGTTAACCCCGCCTTATTGCCCTCCTGAACCTTACTTTTTTTTCTCCTTTCCCGCTCTGTCCCCCATTCTGATTTCCTTGGGAAACACCTTCCTGGCCATGCAAGTCACACCAGGGCAGGGAGAGGCAGTTAATTAAATTGAGGCAATGGCAGCGGGCTAGAGAGCTAAAGGCCCTGACTTGGAGCCATCCACTATTTGAGATCAAGAATGTGGGGGCCCCCTCCCTCCATACACAAAGGGCAGCCACGGAGATACTGATTAATTAGCCCCAACCCCTTGATTAGTTACTTTCATGGCAATTGTCTTCTTCTCAGTGGCCTTCCATCAGGAGTAGGAAAAGGAGACCTGGTCAGCTGACGGAGAAGAGATGCAAGAAAAAAATAAAATAAAACAAAGGAAAAGACAGACTCTAGCCATCACTTTAGATTTCCAGTTATGAGACCACCTCTCCGCCTTCATTATCTTAACTCTCTATTTTAACACCACATGAGGGATATGATTCCTTTTCCTTAAACCTGGGAGCAGGGCAAAGGTAACGCTTCTCTTGTAAAGAAGGGCTTACTTGAGACATCAACAAAGCTAATGGCATACCGGCACATCAGAAGATCATGGAGTCTTGGCAATTAATTGATGGGCAAAGCTGGAAAATTCTTCCAGGTCTCTGCATTAGTGCAGTGGGATTGGATTTGGAGAAAACTCAAAACAGGGACCGTGGAGAAGTCATAAACATCGACTCACTGATTCTCTTTGCTTCCCCATCTCAGTGGGAAGTGATACTTCTCTGAACACGCAACTGTAAATTCCTTGACTGACCTCATGTGATTACTCCCCAAAATTGCGCTAAGGCTAATTGACTCAGGGTGCACTGGGGCTTCTCACTGTCGTCTCTGATGCTTTCCATAATTTTTTTTTTCCTTTCTGGTATTTTCCCCCAGAATAGAAGGCAAATAATTGTAAAATCCCCTGTCAATTTTTTTTTCCAACTGTATGTTTCACATATGACTTCAAAATAGGAGTGTAAATTAACAGAACCTCACAGCTCATATATGCAGAATTCTTGAGGGAATGGCAAATCTTCAAGGATGAGTAAATTATTCCTCCAGAAGGGAAAGAGAAGACACAAAGGAAGAGCAATCGGGAGTGGGGGGGGGGAGGGAAAACGGAGGAAGAGAGGTGAAGCAATGAGAAAGTGAAGCTAATTAATTAATTTCGGCTATTAATCTAGAAGAAGCGTCCTTTGACGATCTCAGAATCAGTGGGATATCCCAAGTGAATATTGACAGAGACATTGAAATATGTTTGGGAAAGAACACTTGCATGGTTGTGCATTTCTTTTAGGATCTTTTAATAATCTAGGTAGAAGAATCCAAGGAATATTGACCCTAGGAAGAAAATCTGCCCACGACTTATTTCTGAAGCCTTCCTCTCTCCTTTTCTTCTGAATGACAAAGGTGCCAGGCAGTGGTACCTGCTCAAGCCGCTGCCCAGATGTGTTCTTCAATGGCACCAGCAGCCCTGGGGTAGCTTATGGCAATCCATGACTCTCCTCCATGTGCGAAGACTCATGATGGTTTGTTCAAAGATAAAAAGCTTGTTAGCAAGGACTCTTTGAACACATGTAAAGCCATGTCAAGGAATGTTGGGGAAGTGGGCCTCTTTAGCCATTTATTGAGTCTCCTTTACATATCTGATACCCTATTCGGAAGTTTCACAGTCTACCAGCCTTTACAGTGATCCCACAGTATGGCCCCACTTTTCTTTGTCAATAAAATGGGGAAAGTAATGTCTAAGAAACTTATTCAAAGTCCTCTTCTGCTTACAAATTAATGGCACAGTTTTTTTGGATTGACTTCTTTTTTTTTTTTTTTTTCCTTCAAAATTTCTCAGGGAGGCTGTTTGGAAATGGAAATGAAGAATGTGAAATTCTTCAGTCAGGTCCTTAAGTGCATCCACACGGAGACAAGGAGCAGGGAGCACGCAGCCTAGCTGCTTTCCAAACTGTTTATACGAGCGTTTGAAGCCTGATACGAATTACTGACCATCTTGTCATTGCTTCATGTTTCTGCTGTGGAGGATTAAAAAAAAAAAAAAAAAAAAGAAACCCAAACTGTGCTAGAGTGTGTGTTTGTGTGTGTGTATGTGCACATGCATTGGGTATAAGAGGCTAAGAATCAGAGCGGTATAGAATAGGGGTTTAAGAGAAGAGAAACTACAGCAGTATCTTAACATACACAGAGGCTATTTTCAAGAGCCGATGACAACCACTTACACAAATAGGCTTTACCTGCTCCGTAAGTACCTCTGCCTAATTTAAATGACTCCAACACACATGTGTCACCCAGACGGTCCTCTGGCGAGCTCTTCTTTTTCTTCTCATTCTTAACTCATAAATCAAAACAGATCCTCCTTGTGTCTCCTTTTTTTTGGTGTGTGTGATACTGGGGATTGAACTCAGGGGCATTCTACCTCCAAGGTACACCCCCAGCCCTATTTTTTATTCTTTATTTTGAAATAGGGTCTCACTAAGTTGCAGAGGGCTTCACTAAGCAGCTGAGGCTGGTCGTGAACCCAGATCCTCCAGTCTCAGCCTCCCAAGTACTGGGATTACAAGCGTGCGCCACCATGCCCAGCTTTGTGTCTCCTTTACTTGAAGCACTATTCTAAGCTGGATGCCATGCTAAACTGATTCCCATTCTGGCGCTTTGAGGAAATAACCCTTTCACATGTGTGGCTACTTGATCAGGAGCACTTAGTACCTTAACTCAAAGCAAAGACTGATGATGCAAGTAACCTGGTCTGTATTTAACTGTCTTCACAGTGCAATTTGAAATCACTAGCCACAATGGGACATGGTAGGAGGGGATATAATCTGGAAAGCAGTGGGAATCACGGAACCATTACATTAGAGAGCTTCCTGCACATTTATTCATTCCCCCTGAGGCCTCCTGCTTCCTGGAACTCTGTCCTTGGGGACCTGCTGATGTGTCAACCGGGAATGTGAATGCTGGGTGAGCTGTTGATGATCTCGGATGGATGTTTATCTGCTTTGTTTGTTTTCTGGTACTATAGAATGAATCCAGGGGCATTCAACCTCCAAGCGACACCTCTGGCCCATTTCATTTTGAAACAAGATCTCACTAAGTTTCTGAAGGTCTCCTTAAGTTGCTGAGGGCCTAGTTAAGTCGCTGAGGCTGGCCTTGAACCTGTGATCCTCGTGATTACACAAGTGTACCACCATACGTGGCTCTTAAATGTTCATCTTGAGCATCTAGAATTAAGGTTCTAATGTCTATTGAATCAGCTAGTATCCTTTGATGATTGCTTAACTTTCAATAATTCAAAGCATGGAGTGCCATCAACTTAAGGAGTCTACAGAGCTGAAAAAGGTATATAATCCCTACTCCTAAAAATGGCTATTACCATTTAATATGAAATAAATTGCAATATGTACATCAAAAGTGCTACAAACGTGAGATGAATTCTGACTCAAGAGAGATGGTTTCTACCACTGGCATCAAAGGACCATATTCCTTTTTCTTAAGGGACATCAGAAAATGAAAGTTTGGGTCGTTGAACTCAGGATTTTTAAAAAAAATCTTATTCTGGGATACTGGACGTAGAGGGAAGAGTGAAATGTAGAAACACTCACACACAGGAAAACATAACCTATAGTGAGAAATACCTGTTGACAAATGGTTGGATTCTAATTCCCAGTGGAGCTCTGAGTGAATGCAGCAGATCCCCTGCAGTGTAGTCATTAGGGGATTGATAAGGAAGCCTATGCCATCAATATCAGCAATATTAACTATTTTTTGATGTTATATCTCTTTTTAAGCCTGCCATGTACCAGAGTGTGGAGGGACCATTACATGGAAGAGGATGTTTCCTAGAGCTGGATGGAGGGCAATTTTTGCCCAGAGTCTCAGGAACAGGATAGATGTGGATTGGATTCATTCGAAGGGGATGTCCTGGAAAATCTGTCAGGATATAAAGGAGCAAATGGGAGATGGTAGTCAGGTTGCCATAACCTGAAAGTGGCTCGTGATAGAAAAAAGGATGTGTAGGGAGTCAGGACACAGGGGCTGTTTCCCTTTTAAATCAGGGATTGACTGCCAACTAGAAGGCCACAGTGATACCACCAGTGACTTGGTGAGTTGAGGGACCAAGTGGAGATTGTGGCAGAAGGGAAGAAAGGGTCTCCTTAGTCAATGGGGCTGTCACAAGTGCCAGGCCTTTTGTGTACAAGTGATAATGAAGATCCTCTCTTGCCAGATCTTGACTTTTCAAGAGAAAAAAAAAAAAATCAAGATCTATATTTTTAAAACAATACTGTTTTAAAATGGCTTGGATGCCCCTAATCCAAATAGCAGATCATTTCTTATAAATACATTAAAAAGTAGGAGGAAGAAGAGGAGGAAGAGGAGGGAGAGGAGGAGAAGAAGAAGAAAACAGAATGTTACAGTCTTAGTGACACATGCAGCTCTCCTGTGATTACTTTGGTTTCATCTGAATTTATTTCTTTGGTCCTGCAGTGAAAAGTGTTGATGAAAAATCCTCATTGTTGATATGGGAAAATAAACAAAATTTCCCAGTTTTACACTCTGAAAGATTTGGGAAATTATAGGGTCTATTTCATTTTTAATTATTTTATTCAGGAAGACCATATTACGTGTTGGAAATATAAACTTCTAAATATGGTATACAAGATAAATGTGCAATTTTGATTTTACTAGGGTTCTGATTATGTGTACATACATGTGTTGCAGTTGAGAATAAACGTATGCGTGGCTCTCACTTGTATTTGGTTTTTATTAGTCCCATTATATAATCAGTATTATATACCTCTAATTCATTTCTTTTACACAAAACCAGGAAAATATTGCTAACAAAATTACAAGCCAGGACTCTCCCTATGTCATATAATCAAAACCTACTGATGACACAGACTCTATAAATGGAGAATTAGTCTCCTTGAAGCTCAGACCAGGAAACAGAGTTGCTGCAGATTGGGTTCACTGGCAGGATATTGCAAGACTGAATTTGCCTTCATTTCCACCGAGTCTCCATGTTCTTAGACCTTTGGGATTTTTACAAGCACAGCCTCTCTGCTCACCAAGGTCAATGCTAAGCTCATCCTCCTTTGATATTATAAAAGCTCCGATCATTGTCTGATCATTAGTGACTTTTCAAGAATTAATCCATTGTTAGGAATTAGCAGGGGAAGCTGGAGGAGGGGCAGGTATGGAATGTACTTCTCTACCTGGCTATCCAGGGAGGCAGGAGTAATCCTAATGACGGCTTGCTGCATTAAGATACATGGCACCAAGTAGCCATTTCAGCTCAAACAGATTGCAAATATATCCCTCCTCTTCAAGCACCCTATTAATTTGGAAACACTCAGATCTAAAATTCAGCCCAGGCATCTACAGATCCTACCAATTAGAATAAACCACAGTGCCCTTCTGAAACTGCCACAGTACTGTTTGGTTTAACAGATAATGATAATTTAGCTTCCGAATAACCTTGTCATTGTAAAAAGAATTAAAATTATAACTCTTGCACAATCTTGGTGTGCAGCTTTCTGTAGGCTGTGGTGCACCGAATTTCAAGTAATATTCCTCTGTCGCCCCATATCCCCAGGTCTTGGATAAAAATGAAATGTGCATTTCATAAGAAGATCCCAGTGAGCCGCAATAAGAAAAAGCATTCAATCATAGTCAATTGGTTAAAGCTGCAGGGACAGGCTCCAGCCACCAATTTCTCCTTCTTTTATAAGGATATGAACAAAAAAATTAAATAAAACTATTTCTCAACCTCCCACTAGATCCAGCTGGCTAGGGAAATACTTGGAGCTGTGTCTGTAGTATCATGAAGATCATTATCAATGGTTAATTTGGAATTGATAGAAGCATTATCAACCACTCTGGGTATGATAGAAGTATCTGAGTCAATGTAATAGATAGTCTTTTAAGAATTACCTGAGGTCAGATGAAAATACACACCCAATGCCATTGCTTTCCCTACATCCTCCATGAAAAAAGTGTAAAGGAAGTATATTAATTCCATTAAATTTATGAAAAATCTGGCAACGCTGGGTTTTGCAGGATTGAGACTTCTATCATCAGAATTATTGATACAAATGAAGACAGAAATTGTTCAAAGGATGTTTGGATTTTTAGAAAAGTCAATAAAAATATTTAATTGTATCTTTGGGAGTTTGTCAGACAATCCTTGGAACTTACTTTTTTTGGTTGTTGTTGTTGGAATGCATTTTGTTAACAAGGAATTATATCATGCTAGATATAAATAAACCATGTTATAAAAAAAAAAAAAAACCAAAAAGCAAATCCTAAACTGCCCCAAAAGGCGTGCTTTTGTGCAAATCTTGAGCAAAGCTCTCTTTCCCTCTTACCTACCAGAGAACCTTTAATAGAGATAATATCACAGTTAGCATATTACACTGTTCTGAAACAGTTGGGAACTTTCATTCATTCTGATTCATTGCAAAAGGAGTGTCACTCTAAGTTCATTCTAAGCAGCTGCCACTGACTTCATGGGAAAAAAAAAATTCAATGGCATCAGAAAAGTCCAACATAAAATTATATATATATATATATATATATGCATGCTTAAAATAATGGTTGTTTAGAGAGACCTCAGTGGATCCCAGGGCTCCAGAACTTTCTCTTGGGTTGTGAACAATCAAAGATTTATTTGAGCTCTCTGCTCACTGGGAAATGAAGACTCAGAAGCTCATTATCATGTCTATTAAAAAGCAGAAACTGGGGTACATCTAAGAAAAGATGTATTACTTTTTAAACCGCACTGCAAACTGTAGACCAATAGGGACTTGAACTATATAAAAATACTCTCCATTGTGGGGGAGGGGGTGGAGGGAAGTTGGGAGTGGAGATTCACTCTCCTAAACAGCAGGAAAATACCAAGCCACCGAGTTCCATTGTTGTTATGGCTTTGCAAAGGTGGCTTGATCGGTTTCTCTTGAAACAGGATTTTTGAAGTCAGACTGAAGGTTTGAGCTGGGAACAAGCTGTAACTTCTGGAAGGACTTAAGGGGGTCAATCTCTAGGAGACAAGAGGGAGGTCTGATGAGCAATGACCAGTTAAATTCTAGTTAACTCCAATTATAAACCTTCATCTTTTGCTAATTGGATTAATTTGTCAGCAGGCAATATACTCATGAAGTGTACCAGAGCCAACTTTGTGCCACGTTATTACAAGATAAAAATCATTATTGTGGCATGGCTCATTTCTTAAGGGTGGATCTATTACCAATTTCTGCAAAGGTAGAACAAAGTTGAACTGAGCTATAAAGTTGGAAGAGCCATCAATTATAGAGATTCTCTGTATGGCCCCCCAAAATATGTCCAGTAAGCAATTTCTCTCTCAATTAAAAGCTTTCTAAACTCAGGGTTTAATGAAATGTTAATTAAAGTCAATGGAAAAGTCATGTTCTGAAAAAAATTCAAAGGGGCTCAAAAGTGTCCTTTATTTCTCTCTTGACTGATTCAGACATATTGACTCTTTCTCATGCTTTCCAATATTTTAGAGTGTTTTGAGCACAGAAAGACACATCCCAGAAAAACCTGTTATACTGATGTAGCAATTGCCACTATCCAATGACAAATGTTACCTACTTTCTCATTAAAATGGTAAGAGACCTTACCACACTGCTTCTAAACGTTCAAAACACTGAGAAAAAAAAAATGACTGTACAATATGTTGTACTTAGTATAAATAATAAAAATATAATTTTCTGTGTATAACTCTATCATGGAATCCATGAAAGGAACCAATTTGAGTAAAATCGAGTATCAGTATGCATCATGTTTATTTAACTATAGTGGAAATAAAACCTTTCAAAGTATTCCATGTTAGAGTGAGCAGAGAATCTGTTATCTTGAAAATATGTTAGTAAGTCTGCAACATATTGTTTAAGAATTGGCTAAAGGACAACCATCTATTATTGGCATTATCAGGGTCTTGGGTCAAACCAGCAGCCATTTGCCTAAATAGACACAAGGTTGTCAGTGCTTGATTTGTCATTCACCTTACAAAAGAAATACTGTAGATTTTTTTTTTTTTTGCTTTTATCTATTCCACAAAGGAAGGCATTGGAAAATAGATATTCCAAGGGAATCTACATTGTATTTAGATTAAACTTTTTTTGTAATGGTAAGAATATTACTGGCAGATTATCCCCTCTGACTAACAAAGAATTCATAGAAAAGACATATTAAAAATGATGAAGTTGTGGGAATTAATTGGGGGGTAATCAATTCCAATATGTGTGTGTGTGTGTGTGTGTGTGTGTGTGTGTGTGTGTGTGTGGTCTACCCAGGACTTGGGCAACAAATATTCTTTTTCTATCATCAAGCCAGACGTTGTTACCTGTTGATGGTACAAAAGAAACAAAGCCAAGCGTTGGGATCAGGGCACAATAATGCATGTTGACAATAAATTATCAAAACAATAATCATGTTTAGCCAATCCCTTTGTGTAAAACTGTTATTATGATTCCAGTGCCAGCTGTCTGAAACTTTAATTTAAGTGCTTGCTTGAGGCGAGACATTTGGAATGCTAGTTTAGAATGGTTTATAGCTGAAGCAATATGTTTTACTAACCTCAAATACTCTGATGATGGTTTAAATGGTGACTATAATTTGTACGTGGGGGGCTCCAGGGTGAGTGTTGCTTTCCATGGAAAGTGTCTGTTGCATATCAAAGATTCAGGCATTTCTGAGCTACTTGGAGCTGTCTCTCCTAAGGGGACCTTGCAACTCACCTACCTTCCTGTAGGTGAGCATTGTAAGTGCTTAACTTTGGGGAAGTTACTTCAAGTTGCTTGCAAATAGGAGAATTTCTCAGAAAGAGAAATGTCCTATGCAAAGCATAGTGCTAAAGAGTCCATGTTTAGCATGAGGAGGGACAGTGATTTTTTACTCTGCTCCTGTATAACCAACCATTCTCTTAACACCAGACACTGGACAAGAACACAAAGACAGATTCTATCAGGTCAACATGAGCACATATTTATGTTGTCCTGATAATGCATTAACATCATGTTGACATGTGAAATTAAGTATTGAATTCTCCTTAAAACCCAGTAGGCTTCAATATACAAACCATCTCTAAGAATTTTTGCAATTGTGCTTGCACGCATAAATGCTGTGAGCTAATGAATTTTGGAAAAACAATGGTGATTTAAGATTAGTTACAATTTTTAGCTTTGTATTGGGATACTATTAAGGCAGTATAAAGTGAATATATCTATTAAATTAATATTGATAACATGATTTATGTCACTTTAGAATTTACAAAGTACCTTCCCTCTATTATCTCATTATCATAAGAGCATCCTTGTCATGATCAATCTAATCTTGGAGTTGAAGAATCAGGACCTGAGAGAGGTTATATGATCAAGTAGGTCATATATCTCCAGAGGGCAACATTCAAAGCTGCACAGTGCAATTGATAGTTTTTTTTGTTGTTGTGGTTGTTATTGTTTTTGAGGGTTTTTTGTTTGTTTGTTTTGCTTTTGCATTTCCTGCTTTATTCACTGAAGCATCCAAAATATTCAGTATATTCAGTATTTTGTGATGGACTTTGTCTTCAGTTATGGTTAGATATAGAAAGTCCCCTGAAAAGCACATGTATGAATGTGAAGAGTTGATATAAGTCACGTCATGAGTTATCTACTGTAATCTCATCAGTAGACAAATCCACTGTAATGGATCTAATGGGTTGTAACCTAGGCAGGTAGGGTGTGGCTGGAGAAGGTGGGTCCCTGGGAGTGTGGCCGTAGGGAGGGTGCTTTTGTTTTGAATCCCCTTGCTTCTTTGCTCTCCTGTTTCTGACCTCCATGATGTGAGAGCAGAGTCTTGCTCTCTCCCTCTCTCTCTGCTTCCCATCTCCATGCTCTGAGCTCCGCAAACATGGACTGAACCCCCAAATCTCCAAAAAACCATGAGCACGTAAGTCTCCTTTCCTGTAAGTTGTGGTTAATTATTTTGTATGACAGCAGTGAGAATGTTGGCTGAGATATTGTCCTTCCAATCACAAGAATGATCGATGAATATAAATTCCTATTCAATATCTAGGTTCCTAGATAGAAAATATTCCAACTGGAGACCCCTAATATCTAATCACTGCTCTGAGGGTGTGGTAGGTACTTACTAAGCCTTGGGAATAACTTGACACCTAAAATATGAGTCACATTATATTTTTCCCTAGCCTAGTTTATTTTATAGAAATGTCCCCTGAAATTCTGCAAAATATAATCTACTGCTAGAAACAGATGGGGAAGCACAAACCTTATGGCAGACATCTACTAAATAAATACTTCTCTGTCAATGGTCTTTGTCAAGCTGATCGACTCAGACAATAGCAATTATCTCATAAATAATCTTAATAGAAGAACGGTACATAGGCATATTGGTCACATGTTTGGATAGATGCATTTCCAGAAAAAATAATATGTAAAGTGATCCCCCAGCATGGTGCCTGGCATAGAAGAAAGTCTTTGTAAGTATTAGGTTTATGAATCAGTATCAATACATTTCATTTTGTTGGAACTGGCAAGGTTTACCTCTTGAAGGAGTATCAGAGGAAATGTTATAGAAAGCAATAACTCCTTGCCTCTCCTCAAAGTATCAGTTTTATAATTCTGGATGCTTACATATGAATTTATAGCAGGCTGCACTTGAAATTACTATGCTGAGGGAAAAAAAAACTGCCCTGTTTATTTAGCATCTGCAATGCAACTTTTCGATTAATTTGTAGTTTTTACAGAGGCAAAGGTACCATTTATGCACTATATGTGATATTTGCTTTAATGATTCTCTGAAAATGTGTTTTTTTTAAAGAAACAAGACAGAAGGGACACATAAAAAGCCCTATAACCATTAGCTATCTGTGGAATGAATGAATTGAGTCAGAGAGGAGCTGATTCGATAGACATTCAAACTGGAGGATATTTGAGTGGAATATTACATCATTTAGAATGCCAGGCTAGGGAGTGCCTGACTTTTGCATCCTTGAATTTCAGGGTGCATTGATGCTCATGATGATGGAACAAGACTAAAGCAGAGTTAAACAGAACTGTTTCTTCCATCAGCGGACAGTTTTCACACAATCAAATGGGCCAGTCATTTGGCAATTCAAAGTGGATGCTAATAAGGTGTAGTATTCTGGAGCTGAAATTTTAGGGGGAAATGGACATGACTATTTTCTTGCTTTGTTTAGTATTATAAGCTGATATTCATGCAATAACCAATGTCTCTAAAGTAAAAAATGTTAATTTTTGTTTACCATCTGGTGGTTCAGTCATGAATGATTGTACTTTTATTTCTTTAAACACTGATGCATTTTCCATTACAATAATGAGGATTTTTTTTTTTTTTTTGCTATAATATCCTTCAATGTGTCTCCACATGCAGTCTTCAAGTTTTCCTTTTAGACTGATGCAGGTATCCAGCTCACATCTTTACTCTCATAGAGCACACCATTATTTTCACTTCTGCAAAAGCCTAGTGAAAAGACTATATTCTAATGCCTTTTCTGTCAACTTTAAGTACCATTATACCCTTATTTTCATTTTAATACTCAATCATTTACAGGTCACTTTTTTTTTTTCACTAGCTTTCTAAGTAGAGTGCATTCATTCATTTGTTCCTTTATCCTTTCATTCAGTCACTATTATTTGATCATGATTATACTATCAAGAGAAACACCACATGAACTACAAATAGCAGACTGTCACCTCTGCCCTCCAAAGGTTTCTAATCTAATTAAGGAAATAAGACTCAGGAAAGTAGCTGCACTGGGGTGATTCTAGAATTGGATCACCCTTAGTAAAAATCTGTTCTGTCACTTAGTAGTTGTATCTTTAGGCAAGTTCCTTAGGCTAGCTGTGCCTCAGTTTCCACATCTCCACAATAGGCAAAAAAAAAATCACATCAGAAAATCATTGCGAGGACTAAATGAGATAATACCAGCAAAACCTTAGAACATCCTTGCTCTGTGAAAGTATTCAATAAATGTTAATGAACTGGGTGATGGGGATACTACATATACATACATATAATACACACACACACAAACACACACACACACACACACACACACACATACACACATACACACATATATATGGAGAAAATTTACAATGACCTTTAGAAATAAAGGAGGAAGGAGGCTGCTGTCTTTCAAAACTCAAAGAGAAGGGCCATTCTTTCCACCAGTGGCTATATCTGGAAAGCCCCAGGACTAAAGTAGTGCTGGAGCTGATGCTGGAGATACAGCTCTGAGTATGATGTGGAGGAGAGTGAGGAGCGTGCAAGGCCTGATGGGGAAGTGGTTCTCAGAGGAGTGCCCCTCTCCCATCAAGGCGGCTGGCTCCTACCTGAGTGTCCTCACACTGCTCCCTCTGGCTGGGTAGCCGGATGGTGTTTCCTTCACCTGACTCTCAGTGGAACCTTCCAGGTGTGCCTTTGCTGAGGACAGGATGCTTAGACCTTCCTACGAGGCATTAGGGCCCACCTGCTCTCATGTTGATTTAAAAGCGTGCGTCCCTGGGTCTCTTTCCCCCTAGACTGTAAGCTGTGTGAGGCGAGGGCCTCTGGGTCTGCAAACATTGCACTTCCTGCATGGGTCTGAACAGCACTGGGGTGATTTGGAAATGGTGAAATCTAAGGCCCCAGAACCTGGTTTACTGTGTGGGGTTTGCAGCGGCTCTATAATTTTGCCAGGTCAAGTTCATCTTTGTTGGAGTGAGAATGGCTTTCTGAATGTTGTCAACTGTCCAGAGAGCTCCTTTGGCACTTTAACAGGAAAACAATTTGTTGTGAATGGATGGGGTCTCCTATACGTTTTGCTTTGGGGTGGCATTAAAATGTAGCATTGAGATTTTTTTCTATCGAAAGAACATCCCAAATTTTATCAAATTGGATTGGCCTTGAATCAATCTGATAGTAGTAGCCATGGGGGTGGGGAGGTATATCGGGGGACTTTTCTCCTTTAGCAAGGAAAGTAATAAAAGACATAATATGCAATGGTGCCAGGGTTCCCTTTTCTCCTGTACTACTAGAGAAACAAAGCAAGTGGTTTAAAACCATTTTTACTCAGAAATACACACACACACACACACACACACACACACACACACACACAAAATATCTTAGAAGAAGAACAGGATTATTTTTAAATAAAAAGTTTCAGTCTCTATTATACTTTAGAAGTGAATGATGTTCGAGTACATTTTTCACACTTGCCTTACTTTCATATAATGCCCTGAACAATTCACTAATGCCTCTCAGAGTCAGAAATTACATTCCTGCAACTGAGGTCAACATCGCATGGAAGAGTTGTGATTCTCAGATTGATTTATATCACTTCTTTATTCATTTCTTTTCTGTGTATTCTTTTCTTCCTTGACCCGAAGAAGAGGCCACCAACTAACAAAAGCCGCAAGGCCATTGAAACTTTGGGTGAATAATACTGACCCACATTAGCCAGTTGAGAACTCTAACTCTTTCTATGCTACCGAGTTAAAAAAAAATTGGAGAATAAAAAATAAAGAGGTTATCAGTCTTGCAATTTGTCTTCTCTTGCAATGCAGATTAAATGGTTATAACTTCACTGGACTCCAATCTTCTTGACATCTGTCAAAAGGCTTGGGTCATCCTTCTTCCATTAGCAAGAGTTTCCATTTCAACAATCCCCTGCATACCCATATTCATGTCAGATACAATTGTCTGCTTCGTGTCAATCTTCCCCGTTAATGGGATCAACAAGTGCTGAAACTAGACATCTTTCTTTTCCTTATGTTGCAAAGAGAAAATGCTGCCTCTTTTCAGGGATGGAAGAGCAAAAGGGAAAAAGGGAAAGCTAGCACTCTGACTTCTTGCTCTCTAATGTTCTCTTTTATTTAGTTCCAACTCAGGAGCTTCCTATTGTATCCACTACTAAGATTCTGGGAAGAATTGCTTTGCAGCTAAAACGCTGCAAATGATTCCATTCCAAAGTCTCCATTTATAGGCATGATCCGTCTCACCCCACATGGCTACGACTGCCAGTGAAAAGTTTTCAATGTGAAGAATGAAGCCGGCCACTGCATAAACATCCTCTGCCTTTGAGAAGTGATGGGTAGAGTTTTTACATCTAGTTTCAGTGCAAAGAAGCGTCCAGTTATGATATACGTGGTCCATTATTCCAGGCTCAGCTAAGATGCAGTTCTGCAGACTTAGAACATATTTGTGGCACATCTACAAACTGCACACCTGTTGGAGACTTCAAAATGTGGTGCAGAAGGGATTGAAACACAATTTCTTAATCCACCCATCCGATTACTTCAAATTCCTATTGATCCATGATTGATCCTGGGTTCTCTTAGAAGACACGGAGTCGGTTCTTCCTTCACATAAACAAGTTATCCCACTCCTTGATATGAGAGATCAGACCCGGGAGTTTGCTTTACATCATCTCTTCTTCCCCAAATGCATTTTTGAACCTAAGAATATGGTAGGATGGTTATGCAATCAATAGCATATGACAAAGGGTGTGGTTAGAAGAGGAAAACCACACGCTCAGAATGCATTTTGAGACAAAGGCAGACCTTTAACCACAAGAGCCCTGTGGGTTCTACTTACCCAGAAAGGCTCTCACTAAATCATGCTTTTTATAAATGCTCTGTGACTTTATTTATTTTTTTTTTTTAGGCACAAAAGTCAACTTAATATGGCTGAAGAATCCTTATTCAAGCAGTTTCAGTGAGTCACTGTACAATTCGACTCTTGTCTAAGTTCTCATTCATTTGATTTTTGTTTACGGTTGCATTTTTGTCTTCAATTCATAGAGGCAATGGTAAGAAATGAATAAAACATTTTGAAGCCGGGCATGGTGGTGCACACTTGTAATCCCAGTGTTTGGGAGGCTGAGACAGGAGGATCTGGGTTCGTGGCCAGCCTCAGCTGCCTAGTGAGGCACTCTGCAACTTAGTGAGACCCTGTTTCAAAATAAAGAATAAAAAATAGGGCTGGGGGTATAGGTTGGAGGTAGAATGCCTCTGAGTTCAATCCCAGTACCAAAAAAAAAAAAAAAAAACAACTTAATACAAGCAAGCATAACATGTTCTAATAACATGTTCTAGGACAGGAAACCTTGCTTTGAACATGGTATATGCTATGAAATATTCATTATATATGCATATACTTATATTCATATTATATAGCATTCATGAGCAAGCATAACATGTCTAGGAAGTGTTTCTTTCCCACTAGCCTTGGAGAGGTAGCCTTGATATGGACATAGTATATGTTATTAAATATTTATTACATATGCAAATCACATAATAGATACTGTGCCATATATGTATACAACATATATAAAACTATATACATACATACACTGGAGATGTCATTTACTCAAGTATATGTTATATATGTATGAGTTATATAAATAACATTTTCATATATTTAGTATATGTAATATATTTTTAGTTTAGCATTCTCCAGATATATTTTGTGTTTCTGACATTGGGCCCAGGTTTATGTTGGAGGTGGATTGCTATGAATGGTATATTTTCCGTATGTCAGGATCCCGCTGCATCCAAAAGCATGTACTCTATTTTTAAAATGATTCTGCCACTTTTGTTCAATTGCATTTGTTAAGTGCCACATCACTGAGTCCAACCCCTTTTCTCCTACTCGGAAGTCTGTGCCAAGTTCTGTCTCCGAGGCAAAGCAGAAATAAACACCTTTCACTAACACTTCACTCACAGGGTAAAATATGAGGGCATCCTCTTTCACTATCTGCAAAGCAGACTCTGAAAACATTCCTTTCTGGATTTTCTGCTTCTCTCATTCTATTTTCTCCCAGAATCTGTTTGCAAAACATTTTATGGAACTGGCAAGTTATCTGCACTGCTTTTGCATTGCAGTCTGCCTAATTCAATTGCAATTATTTGTAAACTGCCGCCATAACTCTTCTTTGGCTAATGTCTGCAAACTGTTTACTAAACAATAAACTTAATCATGCATTCATTGTTGCAAATGTCTCCAAATGGCTTTGGAGTAGAGCTGACTTGACATTTTTGCCTATTTGCAAAGCCATGAAGAATGTTTTCCAAAGAGACACCAAGTTCTATCACATTTAGTCATTCTATTTGCTATACCTCTTCCGATCTAAAGCAAATTGGGCTGACCTCTTTTCTGGGCCAATTCACCAATGCTGGGAGATCTAACGGAAACTGGGCTGGAGCTAAGGCATTGGTAGCAGTGAATGGCGAGAAAGAATGATAGAATGACACAGGCAATCATTCTGGTGTTAGCTATTGCACAAGTATTCACTTAGCTTATTAACCAAGTACATGAGATATTTATATATATATATTAAAAAATATATGCAGTACTGAGGATTGAACCCAGGGACATTCTACTTCTGAGCTACACCCCTAGTCCTTTTTTTTGTTGTTTTTATTTTTGAAACAGGGTCTCACTAAGTTGCAGAGGTCCTCACTAAATAGATGAGGCTGTCTGTGAACCCAGATCCTCCTGTCTCAGCCTCCCACGTACTGAGATTACAAGCCTGCACTGCCATGCCTGACTTTATTTATTTATTTATTTTATTTTATTATTATTTTTTGCGGTACTGGGGATTGAATTCAGGGGCATTCTACCTCCGAGCTATACCCCCAGCCCTATTTTTTATTCTTTATTTTGAAACCGAGTCTCACTAA
The DNA here is from genome assembly GCA_004027655.1 of Graphiurus murinus. Lineage (NCBI taxonomy): Eukaryota > Metazoa > Chordata > Mammalia > Rodentia > Gliridae > Graphiurus > Graphiurus murinus. The sequence goes on along the minus strand of PVLC010020839.1, from coordinate 3,658 downwards.
GTTGTGGAGTGCCTCACTAGGTAGCTGAGGCTGGCCGTGAACCCGGATCGTCTGGTCTCAGCCTCCCGAATGCTGGGATTACAAGGGTGCGCCACCATGCCCGGCTGCCTGACTTTATTTAAGATACTTAATTGAGGTTTCTGGAGAGGTGCACATTGTGGAGATTCTGCCCACCGAGGACAAGATTGAATGCCAGCATGAGAAGAAGAGAGGAAATCAAAATAGCTTCTAATATTCAAATGGAGAGATCTGAAGGAATTGTAGTGCCCTTCATAATCATAGACAAAGAGGATGTAGAACTGACGTAGGAAGGAAGTGGAGAAATATGGCTCACAATACCTAGGTGTGAGTCAGCAACAGTGCATTTTAGCAGAACGATTGATCAGAAATGTTTATCAGGCAGTTTGAGATGGAGGACCATCCTGGACCATCCTGGCTTGGGAACATGATTATAGGGATGTGGCTGACACTGGAAATAAATCAAGATGCTCATTCAAGGGGCATGGAGAGGACAGGCGGGCCTTGGAGGGAGGGTACTTTTAGTGGAGAGTCAGAAGATGAAGACTTAGTTAAGGATATGGGAGAGATGGGAAGAAAGAGGGCCCCATTCTTACCTGGTCATGGAAATAAGGGAAGCCTCTCAAGAGGGCTGGGGTGGTCCCTGGCATGGAATGGGTTATGGCAGATACATCTAGGACAATGATAAAGGAAGACTGAGTTTCAGGATGAAGTAACAGAAGATCCAAATGAAAATGTGTGGGCAGACATGGGGGAGTGAGTCATCTTCTGGGAGCCAGGGGGAATGATGCTAAGGAAGGCTATGGAGCCCCAGCTGATGCCTCCCACACTAGCTGTGATGAGGAGAGAGGCCAAGAAGTAGCCAGAGACAGTTCTTCTACCTGCCCATCATCCCTGTCTTTCCCATCCTGGTTCAGGACATTTTGCCTAAACTGTTAGCATCCACTCTCCCATCTTCACTCTGCTAATGAATTTACTCACGAAATTCACAGAAAAAAATATAGTAGTAACTGGGCATGGTGGCACATGCTATAATACCAGTACTTGGGAAGTGAGACTAAGGATCACAGGTTCAAGGACAGCCTCAGCAACCTAGCAAGGATCCTAGGGAGAGTATCAGTAACCTAGCAAGACTCAGGGGGAGGATTAGCAACCTAGCAAGACCCCGTTTCAAAATTAAAAAGTGAAAAGGGCTGGTTGTAGCTTGGAGGTAAAAGGCCCCTGGGTTCAATCCCCAGTAACACACACACACACACACACACACACACACACACACACACACGAACAAAATAGTAGTACTGTCCATCCACTTTTCTTCCTGTTGCTAGGAATAATCAGTTGAGCTTCCTAAGTCAAGCCGGCCTCCAGTACACTCCATCCCACTCCTTCCTATCTGCTCAAGGACTTCGCTCCAGCCATTTCCTCCTCTTTTCCACACTATTGATGTTCCCTTGTTTGTATGCAGATGCTCTAGCTTTTCACATCTTTAAACATGACTCCACATCTTTTTCCAGGTCCTGCTGCATTTCTCTTCCTGTACTTGCTACTTCTGATTCCTCTCCTCCTATTCCTGAGTCCACCCGCACCAGTCTTTCACTTCTTATCTCATTGCTGAAAGAGCTCTGACCATGAGACCCATGAATCAAGTCGTAGTTCTTGTTCTACACATCTGACACTCCCACTTCTCAAAGCTCTTCAGTTTTTGACTTTCAGAATGCCACTTCATGGACACTACTTTTCCCTTCTTGCTGGTACTGCCTTATCCCGCTAACTTCCAAACATCAGGGAGTCCAGAAAGTTATCTCTTGGCCTTTCCTCGCTTTTTTTTTTAATTTTTAGCTCTGATTCCCTATTGTGATATCATTCAGCCTATGGCTTGAAAAATCATGTAAATATCAATTATTTTAAAATCACATCTTGGGCCAGGACCTATAGACTTAACCCCAGATACTGCGTATATATTTGTCATGCCCATTTGGATATTCAAACAATAGCAACAACCAATTCAACATTCCTGGTGAAAAAAAAGCAATGCAGATATTTTCTTCACACTTTAGAATCAGTCCATCAGCAAAGCTGCTCACTCTGAAATAATCAACCATCTGACCATTGCCGGTCATACTCTACTTCTACCACCTGGGTCCAGGTCATTATTACTTTTTTTTTTTTTCAATACTGGAGATTAAACTCAGGGGCATTCTACCTCCGGGGTACACCTATAGCCCTATTTTTTTATTCTTTATTTTGAAATGGTCTCACTAAGTTACAGAGAGTCTCACTAAGTATGTGAGGCTGGCCTCGAACCCAAAGCCTCCATCTCAGCCTCCCAACTACTTCTTACCTGGCCTTGCACCTGATTTCTGATACTTTCCAACTGGTCTCTTTATGTCTATATTTCCTATCCAGAATCTCTTCTCCAGCAGCAAGAGTGACTTCTTATGAAAATATTTCTATGCAAGACTTTTGCTCAGAAACCTCTGATAGTTTTCCAGACTTTGCCTAAGATAAAGATCAGATCAAAGTTCTTGCAATTTTTTTCTTTTCTTTTCTTTTCTTTTTTTTTGGTACTGAGGATTGAGTCCAGGAGCTACATTCCTACACCCTCCCCTTTTTATTTGAAATAGGATTTCATTCTGAGTTATAACCACAGCCCTTTTTATTTTGAAATAGGGTCTTGCTTTTACTCAGTTGCTAAGGGTCTCACTAAGTTGCTGAGGTTGGCCTTGAACCTGTAATTCTCCTGTCTCAGCCTCCCAAGTGTGGGATTATAGGCATGTACCACCATGCCTGTCTCTTTGCACAATGATTTTAAGAGCAATCCTGAGACAGGCCCTGGCAATTTTTTGAACTTCTTCATTACCTTTCATTCAATCTATGCCAGCTATATTGATCTCTTTTCTGCCCCTTTAACAAACTAAACATTCCAGGGTCTTTTCAGGGTCTATTCCCCCTGACTGGGTGGTATACTCTTCCCCCAAATCTGTGTACTTATTCCTTAGTGAAGCCACTTGAATTTCTTTCCTATGGAAAATAAACTTCCTGCCTTCAATGCTTCCTAGTCTTTAATTCCTCCCATATTATATACCCTATGATATTTACTTGTTGGCATCCTTATTGCTTCCGTTCAATCAAATGTAGAACCTGTGAAAACTCGGATTTTATTTTCGTTGCATCTCTATCTTCTATCCCCACCAGTTAGTAAAGCATCCAACCCACAGTTGCTGTCCAACAAGTATTGGAATGAGTAAAATTCAACTGAGTGAATAAAAGTTGAATAGTGCCTAGTGGGCTTCTGAGAATATCATAGGCATTCAGTGCACATTTTTTTTTTTGAATGAACAAATGTGTTTCTAGAACTGGAGAGACATTGTAATCACTGGTGGGTAGAAGGGGAAGAATCAAGGAAGAAAGACAGGTGTTATCAGGCGTTATTGGATATTAGCTGGCTAACATGTGGTTATACATTAAGTGAGCTCTGGAAATAAAGACACCAGAGTGTTTCGCATCATGAAGCATGTTGGAACATTGCTTACAACTTTTCCTAGGCAAAGTGAAGCAGAGAAAATGGGCTCTTCAGGACCAGCTGATAATGGGGATTTCCAAAGCAGGGGCTATCAAGAAACTGAATCCTGGGAATCTA
>PVLC010020838.1:0-28751 GCA_004027655.1 Graphiurus murinus | reverse complement strand
CTGTGTGCGGCACTGGTGGTGGTGTTTAAGTGGGTGAAGGGCCTGGAAGGGATCAGCTGGTTAAGTTTCTCCAGAATCTCCCTTACTCTCATTTTGGTCTCTATTGATGAACCTGTTGCATTCAGAGGGGCTTTTGGGAATGAGGGCTTTGTAGTGAAATTCCAGCTATGGAGAGAGAGGGGCAAGTTGAGAATAGTCCATATCTGAAATGACAAGAAATAGATTATAGAACATCAAAAATGTTCCTACTTAATATAATGTCACATTATATTAACCTTTCTTTCTTCCTCCTTCCCTCTCTTCTTTCCTCCCTCTCCTTTCTCTCTCTCCCTTCCCCTTTTCTTTCTCACTGAGGATTGAACCCAGTGGTGTTCTATCACTGAGCTACACACCCTGGCCCATTTTTTTAAAAAATAAAAAATGTATTTATTTAGAAGCATTCAGAATGTCAACAAAAACAGCTGCAACTTTTTTTTTTTTCAATTTCAGAGTGGTATTCAGTTAACAGAACAATTATTTCATATAAGCTGCATCAGAGAGACAACTCAAGATGAAAAAACGATCATCCTCATATATAGCTAATTTGTTCTGTGCACCAAAAAGAATCTGTTTTAAATTTCGATGCCAATTACAACCCCCATACTGTACCAGGCAAGGTTAGTGGCTCTTGAAAATACCAATAAGACGGGCTATCTAAAGAAACATTTGGTAGTGCATTAACTATACAAAAAAGACATAGTGTAGTTTAAAAACAAAACTTACACAACCTTCTATTTCAATTTTTTTTCTTGAAAAGGAGTGAGTTGTGTACAGCAGGGTAAAATACTATAGACAAGGGAAAAAACTGCACTAGAACCAACTTATTCATCATCATCATCCTCTTCTTCATCTTTCTCTTCCTCTTCTTCATCTTCCTCCTCCTTTTTCTTGCTTTTTTTAGCCTTGACAGTTCCGTCTTTTGCTGCACCAGGTTTTCCTTTAGCTCAGTAGACAGCAATATCCTTTTCATATTTTTCCTTCAGCTGAGCAGCTTTCTTCTCATAAGGCTGCTTGTCATCTGCAGCAGTGCTATTCCACACCTCTCCCAGTCTCTTTGCACATCACCAATGGATAGACCACGATGTTCTCCTTTGATTTATGGGCGATATTCAAAACAGAACAAGAAGGCCCACGAGGCCTCTCGGGTACATTGGGATCCTTGAACTTTTTTTTTTTGTCTCTCCTTTAGGAGGGATATAGGTTTTCATTTCCCTCTCATAGCGTGCCTTGTCCACCTTTGCCATGTCTTTAATTTTCTTTTCTCTTTAGTAGAGATGGTTTTCCACCTCTCTGAGCACTTCTTAGTAAACTCTGAGAAGCTGACTGAAGCATCTGGGTGCTTCTTCTTGTGTTCTTCCTGGCAAGTTTGCACAATGAATGCATATGATGGCATTTTCTTTCTTGGTTTCTTAGGATCTCCTTTGCCCATGTTTAGTTATTTTTCTTCTGCGAGGCACAGAGTCACTCAGTACCCGTCCGGCTCTCACTTGTCCTGGTGCTGTCTCTATGGAGCTCAGTATACTGCAGTGGCTGTGAGAGAGGGAGCCAGACACAGCCTCCTCACTCTCTGCTCTATTCCATTTTGTTTTTTTAAATTTTGAAAGTTTCACTAAACTGCTGAGGGCCATGCTAAATTGCTGAGGCCAGCCTCTAACCTGGGATCCTCCTGTCTCAGCCTCCCAAGTACTGGAAGTATAGGCATGTACCACCACACCTGTTTGACTTTTTTCTGTCATAGAATAATGAGAGTTAAAAAATTAAATGACACTGGCATCTTATGATCATATGTATTTAATATGCAATATACTTTTGTTTAGAAACTCTGTTAGTAGCATTCTAGTTTTCATTGGCTTATCTATCCCAAAGCGCTCTGGGATTTTATTCCTTAAAATGACAGTGATAATGTGTACCTTAGAGGGTGAACTGTGAAGATCAAACGAGAAAATGTTGTTAACTGCATAGTGAAGAGCAAGCTCTTATTGCTCTATTGCTTTTATTTTAAAACTAAAATTTAGTGAAAAATGTTTGATCTCAAACAAAAGTTAAGCTGTTCATCACTACCAGATCTCTCTTACAAGAATGCTAATGGTAGTTCTTCAAGGTGGAAAAATGATACTAATTGATAACAAAAAACACCAAATACTGTGAGCATGTATGTTTCTATCACTGGGAATCTCATTCTAATGTATAATTATAATGCACCAATAAGAGTTTATTTAAAAATCATATGAATTCATAGAACTCACTGGTAAAAGTAAGTAGTCATTCAAAATCTCAATGCTCTAATATCTTAATGGTGATGTGTAAATCACTTATATCTTTATTATTAAGGCAAAAACCATAACTATTAAAATGGCAATGATACACAATATAAAAACCTGTATTTTGACATCAAATATTTAAAATGCAGGGAGTAGGTGGAATGAAGGGTAGAGTTTTTCATGTGATCAAATATAAGTTGTTATTAGCTTAAAATAGGGTGTTATAACTATAAGGTTTTTACTTGTATGTTTCATGATAATCATAGGAAAACATCTAAATCTTTTATGAGTACATAAAAGATTAAAGTTAAAGATTGAAAGCATAGCAGTAGAGAAAATCGTGAATCACAAAAGAATGCAAGCATGGAAGTAAGGAGTAAATAATCTACAAAACAACTAGAAAACATTTAACAGAATGTCAGTGGTAAGTCCTTACGTATCAATAATTAACTATCCATAGATAAAAAATTAAATTCTTTAATCAAAACATATAGTGGCTGAATGGACACAAAAGAAAAAAAAAAGACCTCACTAATATGCTGCCTACAAGAGATTTACTTCCTGTGTGAAAAGACACATAGACTGAAAGTGAAGGAATGGTAAAAGATATTCATGCGAATGGAAACTAAAAGAAAGCAGTAATATACTTAGATAAGACAAGACTAAAAAAGAAACCTAAAAAAGAAGAAGAAGAAGACTGTTGTACAATGATACAGTGGTCAATTCATCAAGAGCAAACAACAATTGTGAGTACCTATGTGTACCTAGCATTGAAGCAACCCAATATACAAAACAATATTAATAGAGCTGAAGAGAGAAATAATTTATAATATAATGATAATATGGGACTTCAATACTCTTGTTTTGGCAGAGGACAGATTATTCAGAGGGAAAATTATTAAGGAAAGATCATAGTTAAGCTACACTTTAGTTGGGCTGGGGATGTAGCCCAGTGGTAGAGTACTTGCCTAGCAAGTGTGAGCCTCTGGGTTCAATCCCCAGAACTGCAATCAAACAAACCAACAGAAAACCAAAAACAAAGTGAACAAATAAACATCCCCCCATATACTTTAGACAAAATGGACTTTATAAAGAGACATAAAATATTCCACCCAACAGGAGCAGAATATACAGCCTTCTCAAGTGCACTCAGAACATTCTCTGTGCTATCTAATATATGAGGCCACATAACAAGTCTTAACAAACTTAGGATTAAAATCATTATCAAGCATAATTTTCAACTACAATGTTATGAAACTAGAACTCAATGACCAGAGAAATATCAGAAAATTCACAAATACATGCAAATTAAACAATCTGATCCTAAGCAACTGATAGGTCAAAGAAGAAATTAAAAGAGAAATTAAAATATATTGAGACAAATTAAAAGGGACACACAATAACATACCAAAACTATGGGATGTACAAAATCATCCTAAGAAAGATTTATAATAATAAACATCTATATCAAAAAGAAGAAAATCTCAAATAAATAATCTAATGTTACTCCTCAAGGAACTAGAAAAACAAAAACAAATTTAGACCAAAGTTAGCAGAAGGATATAATGAAGTTCATATCAGATAAATGATATAGAGACCAGAAAATTGTACAAATGATCACTGAAACTAAGTGTTGGCTCTTTGAGGATACAAACAATCTATCAAACTTGAGCAATTTTAAGAAAAATAAAACATATGTAAATATTTAAAATCGTAAATGAAAGAGGAGACATTACAGCCAATACCACAGAAATATGTAACAGATGACCACGAACAATTGGATGCCAGAAAATTGGATAATCTAGAAGAGAAAGATTAGCTGTTAGACACAAGCAAATCACCAAGACTGAATCATGAGGAAATGGAAAATGTGAACAGGCAAATAATGAGCAAGAGGTTGAATCAGTAATAAATAAGTCTCACATCAAAGAAAAGTACAGGACCTGATGGCTTCACTGCTGAGTTCTACCAAGCATTTAAAGAACTAATACTAATAAGTCCCAAGCTGTTCCAAAACACGGAAGAGGAGAAAATACTTCCAAACTCATTTAATGAGGCCAGCATTAGCCTAATACCAAAGGTAGACAAATGCACTGGAAAAAGAAAATTACAGGCCAATATTTCTGATGAATGTAGATGTAAATATCCCCAACATAATACTAGCATTCTGAACTGAACAGCACTTTATGCTTGTTTGCTTATTTATTTACTTACTTACTTATTTACTTATGGCACTGGGGATTGAACCTACAGCATGCTGCCTCTAAGCTACACCCTCAGCCCTTCTTATTCTTTGTTTTGAAAAGGGGTCTTGCTAGCTTGCCGAGTTTTGCTACTTGCTGAGGCTGTTCTCAAATGTGTGATACTCCTGTCCCAGCCTACCAAGTACGGGGATTACAGGCATGTGCCACAACACCTGGATTCAACAGCACTTTAAAAGGATCATTTACTATGATCGAGTGCGATTGCTTCCAGGGATGCAAGGATGGTTCAACGTGCAAATCTTCCCCAGGGGAAGTCTTTAGGCTATATTTTACTCCTGAAAAAATGGCCTGCTCCACACATAATGGAATGTAAGCAGCTCTCAGACCCAATGAACTATATTTAATATAGCAACATGATCAAATTTCAAAAAGCAATTCTGAATGAAAGCTGTATAAACTAAATACATTAACATATCATTATATATCTTTCAAGGGCAAACTTATACCTAAATATATGTACTAGTGACTCAAATATCATGAGAACTAGTATAGAATACGTGCCCATGAAAAAGGGGAATGAGAGTATGTTTGGAGAAGAAATGAAAAAAAAAATTCTATGAAGTAAAATGTAAAAGATTTCTGCTTTAAATATGACCAATTAGCTTCTGACTGATTCTCCTTCAGAAAGCAATTTTGTGCTCTGAACCGAACACTGAAACAACTATAATAGTGACAAAGGCTGCATCCTATTTTAGATTAGCTGTAATGTGCAAATTGCCCCTGGAAAGATATTCTTTCTTGTTTCCCAGGGTTATAAATTCTGTCAACCAATTGAAATGACCAATACACTAACTACTAGAGTCACCTTTGCAGGAAAAGAAGCTAGATAAACACTAGTTGCAAGATCCCTACTCAGTAATCTTCTTTTAGTTTTGGAGAGCTCAGGACATCAGATGGTGTTCAGATAACATCAACATGTGGGCAAAGGACTGGCTAATCTTGATCTTTAAGTTAAACTGTAACTTAATCATATAAAATGGTTAATGGTTATTAAAACTTCTGTCCTCTATATACTTAGAATGATTTTAAAAAAATCCCTGACATTTAAGACCTGATTTACATCGTTTTGCTTTGACCAAATAAATGTTTTCTTATATAAGTAAGATACACTTGTAGATCAGATAATAAGTTTGTTTCTGATAACTAACACTGTTTCCTGAACTTATAAAAGATCTAAAGTGATTCGTTGAGTTTTGTTAATGTACAGAGACTTGAATTAAAGTTCATACTGAGCCTTAGATTCTAAAATTGACTCCAAAAGTAAAATCTAACGATACTTAACTTGCAGAGAATTACTGTCTTTAAAAAATTATAGGAACTGGCCTAGGAGATGAAGGTCAAGTGTTATCCCAAGGATATTCTGGCAAAAAAAAAAAATGAAAACACAGGCCCTCAATGGCAAAGACCTAACTCAGCATGTAGCCTTGCTGCCCATGGTCCCTGGAACCTCCTTTCCTCCCTATAAAAGCCCTTTGTGTACCTGAGTTCTCTAAAATGGAGCCTTCAAGACAACAAGCCCCCTCCCCCAACCTTCTTCTCAGGACCAGTTCTTGATATAAATCTAAATCCCTTCCTACCAGCTCTCATCTCCTGAGTATTGGCTTCTTAGCAGAAAGCAGAAAGGCTTGGGCCTGGCAACATAACTACCTGAAGGCTAAGGAGAGCGTACCAAAGCAGGCAGATTTTGGAGGGAAGCAGAAGCCTGTAAGAAGGAGTCATCAAGAGGCAAGGTGTTTGTTTTAGATCCATTAGCCTGGGGGCAGAGCACAGCGAAGCATGGAATAGCTAAACATAGTAGAACCTGCACAGCACCCTTCAATATAGTCACTGAAAGAAAGGGGAAATTCCAGACCTTGAGAAGGTTGTACAAATCTCTAGCTAACCCTAAAGCAAGTCCACGGGGTGGACACATAGAAGTTTGCAGTTAAAGCCAGAAGAAGTCAACTGAGATTTGAATTCCTTATAACTATGGGTGAGACAGTTTTCAGTTTAAGGTGAACCAAGTTAATCACTTGCCACATCAAAGATGTCAACACAATCCTGAGGAGTAAAACAGAATGTACAGTATCCACAACATAACAATGTCCAAGTCACCATGAAGAATCCCTGAGCATAGAAGGAACTAGAAACATGCAGTCCATCTCAAAGGAGGAGACAGTTAATGGAAAGCACTGAGGGAGAACAGAAGGACTTGGAAACAGCTATTATTTTAACTGTGTTCAGCAAGGTAATGAACAGGAAGATAAGAAATCTCAGCAAGATAGAGAAATACTTAAAAAGAACCAAAGGAACCTTACCTTAGAACAAAACTATCTAAAGTAAAAGTGAATCTTTTGCTTCACTATCTAAAGTCTTTCTGCTTCTCTGTGTTTATCTCTTAGGTCAAGTTTATGTTTGTCAGTTGTGTTCAGAATATATATATATATATATATATATATATATATATATATATATAGTAATTTTAGTTCTGTTTGATTTATAAGTATCTGAAAGAGTTATAATAAATTTTCTACTACAGCTTGAGATTTAACAATATTAGCTTGTAATTCTGACATCCTGTGTGTGTGTGTGTGTGTGTGTGTGTGTGTGTGTGTGTATTCTTTGGCTAGAGCCATTTAAATGTGTGATGATTATATGTTTTTTGTAGATTGTTCTTTATGTTGAATATTGCTCTGTTGTCTTTTTAAATTTTATTTTCTTTCCTATTTACATTAATATAATAAGGTAATATTTAGTGTAGTAAAATGTTTAAGAATCTCAAAGAAAAAAACTATGAGTCAGAAATTTTATAATAGGACAAATTGTTCTTTAATTATTAAAATCACAGACAAATTCTTCTGAATATATTAGAACTCAGGGACTATTTTAACTGATTTCTTCCTAAATAATCTATTAAACAGAATAAAGTTCAAGGAAATTCTTGGTTTGTATTAAGAATTCAATATCTATAAACTTTCAGAAATAAGTCTAAATGGTGTCTGCAAGGAATATCGTGTACAATAGCTGTGTACTTTAAATAGACAGATGCAATGCCTCTGTAGAAAAATGGAGTAAAGAGAAATGTGAAATGTAGAGTTAGCTTTTATTTTTTTTCACTGCCTTGTGCTTATTAACTGGAGTGAAAGGACATTACTTCAAACCACTTAGCACTGATGCATGTTAAAAACACTCAACCAAAATCTACAGATTTTTCTGCCTATAAGGTGTGCATTTCATCTCATAAGCCGGAATTTTACTTAAAGAGAAATGCTAGAGGGCTTTCTGGGAAAATCAGTAAGAAGACAAGAAAGTCCATGATTCCATTACTATTTAACATTGGGACGGAGGTGTTGGCTAATATTGTTGGACAAGAGAATGCAAATTAGACATGAATTCGAAAGGAAGTTTTACAATCTTACTCATTTTCAGATGGAATGGTAATTATTCTGGAAAGCCCTAAGATACCAATGGAACAATGACTACAAACAATTCCAGTATTTAGCCATATAGTAGAGAATGAACTTATCTATAGGTCAATAGGTTTCATATGCACAGACTAAAACCAGAGAGTGAATAAAATGGAATAGATCATCTGATATATGGCAACACAGTGACAATAAAATACTTGATTATAAATTTAGTACGCATCTAAGATTTATATGAACAATTCACATAAAACACTACTTTAGGAAACAAGATTAGGTAAATGGGAAGAAAACCATGTTCTTGTATAGAAAACATCATAAAGACACTGTTTCTTTTAAAGTTAATTTATGCATATGATGAAATCACAAGAAACATATTACTATTATTATTTTCTGGACCAGATAATCATTTATAAAGTTTACATTAATAGATATATAAGCAATAATGACCAGAAAACATATGGGGAATAGAAAAGCAGGGGTGTTATGTGGGAGGGTACCATTAGCCTTACCACATATTAAAACTTGGTTTGTTAGTACACGAATAGACAGAACATCAGAAATAGAAGTCATTATATATAAAAAATTTAGTATGTTGTAGAAGCTGCAATCAAAATCAGTGGTGGTACTGGTCAGAGGTTGTAAAAAGATTAGTATACATGGACAGCCACATGAAAAAGTGAAATCAAATCAATACCTTATAACATTTAACAGGACAAATGCAAGTGGATCAGTTGTTTAAATATAGACAATAGAACTCTATAAAAAATATTTTAAAAATTTATTTATTAATTGGTGCATTGTAAAAAGAAATTTAAATGGGTGGATTCCTATAATCTTGGTATGGGAAAAGATTTTCAAATTATGGCTTAATACCCAGAAAATAGTAAAGGAAACTGCTTTATTAGAACAAAAACTTTTGCATGTATGACGAAATCATAGAAGGACAAAAGCAAACTGGATTTATATAGTCATGGAATAGCTGCACCTGATTTACTGATAAATACTCATTTAGTGAGGTAGAAGTTGGTGGCCTTCACAAGGCCTGTGTTGGGGGGATGTGGAAGATAGAATTCAAATTAGAATGGATTGAGGATGAATAGGAAGTGAGAAAATGAAAATGATGTCCACGATTATTCCTCTGAAGGTAGGTAAAAAGAGGGCAAAGCAAGCGAGGTTGGAATGGGAGAGGAAGGACAGGACTGATTTACAGGTTCTGACTTGGGGCAGCTCACACAGGTGGAGGCTTCAAATCAAGCTGGATAACACTGTTCTTACCTTTGTGGAGTTTTCAGAAATGATATAAGTTACCCAGGTAATGACCAGAAGAGATGTTAACATCATCAGCATTTTTTGAAACTTAATATTTGAAGACATAATTGGTGCACCATATGAAAGAAGACACAAGCAACAGAATGCTATGAGAAGTCCGTCTCTTGGTACACTTTGCTTTATTCTTAACCTGCAATTTGCCTCTGAGACTTTGTTCCTCCTGAGTAAATAACTTTCTCTTTCCTAATCAGTGATGCATACTACTAATCTCTTTGCCGAACTACTGGCCACTCCTTACCCAAGTTTTATTTACATTTATTGCTTCCTTCTGCCATGCCCTTGAAATGGGAGTCAGGTGGCCTTCCTACATTCCCTCTGTAGTTTCTCACAATGCATTGCACTTTCACTTAACCACCATTACAATGAATGGAAGAAAAATCAATTTTTAAGCATGTCTTTTTGGGGGAAGACTTGGAATAGCTAATGGGACCACAAGAATATGTTTATGTTACAAAACAACATCTATAAATCACCCTTAAAGAAAGTTGAACTTGCCAGATGTGGTGGAACCCACCTGTAGTCCTAGCAGTATCTGGAAATCTGAAACAGGAGCACCACAGGTTTGAGACCAGCTTCAGCAACCTAGCAAGACCCTGTTTCAAAAATAGATAAGTAAATTAATTAACTAATAAGGCTGAGGATGTAGTTCAGAGGTAGAACATCCCTGGATTGAATCTCCAGTACCACACACCCATATACAGACAAACACACACATACACAGACACACACACACACACACACACACACACACACACACACACCCATGCACATACATGAAAGAAAGGAAGGAAGGAAGGAAGGAAGGAAGGAAGGAAGGAAGGAAGGAGAAAAGAAAAGAAGGAAGAAAGAAAGACAAAAAGAAAAGTTTCTTGTGTTAACTGGGCAGGTAGATTTTGTTTTCCTAAGCACTGAGTATGATAACTCAAGTGAAAACTCTTTTGAGATTGATTTATTCTCTGTAAGGGAAAAGAAGTCAAGCCAGTTTTATTGGCCCACACCTATGATCCCAGCACTTAGACTCTCTTAAAAAAATAAATATAATAAAAAGGGCTAGGGTGTATCTTGGAGGTAGAATACTTCTGGATTCAATCTTCAGTACCACACACACATGAAAGAAAAAAAAGTAAGAAAGGAAGAAAGAAAAAAGAAAGAGAGAAAAGAGAGTTCCCCTTGTTCCTCTGTTTACTAGGCAGGGGTATTTTGTTTTGCTGAGCACTAACTATGATATCTCAAGTGGAAACTCCTTTGGGACTGGATTATTCCATGTAAAAGAAAAGAGATGAAGCCACTTGTGGTGGCCCACACCTGTAATCTCAGCACCTGAGGATCTGAGACAGGAGGATAACAGATTCAAGGCCAACTGCCACAGCTCCTTAATAACTGGATCTTGAGCAAGATTTGGTCCAATGGATTCCTGCAAGGCAGTTGATTCAAAAAGGAGTGTGTGGCATATCCTTCTTTGCATTATGTTGTATTCTGGGAATTTGGGGTACTTTGGGTTTTGTTTTTACATTAATTATAGGGAAAATTTCTTAAAAACAGATGGTGGCTGGACAAACAGTAATTTCTTTGTATTAGCTAAAAAAAAAAAAATAGTGCCTTCAGACAACATAAAAAATCCTATAATCACTTACAAACATTATGAAAACACATGCAGTCCTTGCTTACTTCTACATTTCTTTCCCAGAGCTTCACAGATTAAACTAACAAAGACATATGGATTAAAAAAAGGCCTCTGTCTTCCCGAGAACAGATAAGATGTTATGGCCCTTCCTTTAACACCTGCTCAACCTTCAGAAAATAACTTTACTGTCTCAAACTGTCTGGCTGTCTGCCTGTTTATAGCCTCAAGTAGTAGGCTTCACTGCCAAGTAAAATATATTATAAAACAGCTCTTGGAGAATAATAAAGTAGATGCGCTTCCTGAGTCCTCCTGGTGTGTGTATTCTCATGACCTCGTCTCAGTCCACACTGTCAATGTACCCTGTCACTTGCCTAGGGCTGGCCAGCCTCCACACCTGATTCAAACCCTCAGCAAATTTGTAAGACTCTGTGTTTTGCTTGGAAAAAATAATCAGAGCCGGGAATGGTGGTGCACCCTTGTAATTCCAGCATTTGGGAAGCTGAGACCAGAGGATCCGGGTTTGAGGCCAGCCTCAGCTACCTAGTGAGGAACTCCACAACTTAGTGAGACTCTGTTTCAAAATAAAGAATAAAAAATAGGGCTGAGGGTATAGCTTGATGGTAGAATGCCCCTGAGTTCAATCCCCAGTACCACAAAACAAAACAAAACAAAAAAAAGAATCAGGTTGTGGGACTTCACTTATTCAAAACAAAAATATGGATTTTAGAGGCAAGTATGTAAATCAACATAGACAATCACTATACAGCATGCTATATACAGTATGTGCACTCATGAAATTGGGATACATAGCAAAATCTGATATCACCAAGTGGGAAGTCCCTGCAGACAGCTGGTCAGTGTCTAGATGTATTGATCTGGGTGGAAAGCGTGTTCTTCCTTTGGGTGAGACTTTCAAGTCTGCCTCAGGGAATCCAAAAGTAGGGCACGCAGACAATGTAGTTCTCAGGTGTGCACTGCACAACCAACATGAGACATGTGAGGCTTATTTATTCATATTCTGAAGGAATTGGCCAGTTTCCTTGAGAAAAGGGAAAATTGCCTCTCCTAAGCTAGTGATTTTCTTTGAATTATCCATATATTAAAACAACACAGCCGGGAGAATTCTCTACACCCCAGATGGTACACATTTAACTGTTTACCCTGGACCATCCATTGATTGGCATTTCACCCAAAGACATGTAGCCAACCCATTTGCAACACACCATGAGTCAATATATATCATTGTGAAAAGTCCTAGTGGTGCTGAACCTGAAGCACAGCATACAATTTAGCACATTGACTATTATGTCCCTGTTCATTAGCACTAATAATTTGCTGTAAGAGTTATACACCACTCTTTTTTCTGTTCCTGCATGTTTGGTAGAGTCATCTGTGAACCAAACATGTTATTTTTCTTTAGGTGTAAGGTTGTCATACCTCGATTTTTGTTTTATGGGAGACTCTATTAAATCTGTAAGTATTTGTAAGGTTCGTGGTGAGGTAAAGATTCCCATAGCCAAAGGAAATGGCTCACAAGAGTGGAAAGGAGCAAGATTCCTGGAGTATAAGTACATAGGGGAACTTAGCTTCAACATGTTATTTTGTCTTTCAAATTTTGAACAGGATGCACAGATCCTCCAATAGTTTACTGGAATAGGAATCTTCTCCTTTTTGTGGTATCTAGTGATTCTGAACCTGCAAAACGTCATGAGGGGCATGCTTAGTTTTATAGAATCTTATACATGCTCTGTTGAAGAAAGTTTTTGGGCACCAGTGTCATATATTATTTCTTCTGTCAGCCTAAAAGAACTATTATAAATTATAACATAAAGTATAAGGAGATCCAAAGTAAAAAAATATCTAATTAAGTTATCTAATGGTCTTTAAATGTCTTACATACAGGTCTTTCTTTTTTCTTGAAAAATAGTATTTATCTCTGGTTATGCTTTTTGCTGGGTGTTTGAGAACAAGTGGGGAGTCCCATGTTGGGCAAACATAAATTTTTTAAAATTATTTTACTATTAAGGCCAGTCAAGTCTCCTCAAGGCTACTCCTGGGGCTTTGTGAGGAATCTCCTGCCTCCTTTAGTCTTTTTCTATACCAGTTATGCCATCTGCCAGGATGCGTCAAGGCCTTGCTGACCACATGACTTCTCTTGAAGTATTGGTGTCATTCCCCTCTCTAATGACCTACCTTTTTGCCAAATAGGCACTGGTGCCTCCTAGTCTCTGGGGTCTTTACCATCCCACTTATTAGGAGGTTGGGTGACTTACAAGAGCTGCAGGGTCTTTAGAGGAGTCCCATCATTCCTTGCATCCTATTTTACCTTGGAGGGCAAGAGCCAAAATATTGACTGTTTTTTTTAATTTTGTAGCCCTTTAATTTCCTGATGTCTAAGTTTCACATACAGGTTAGTTTAACCAGTCCTGTTTTTCTTTTCTTTTTTTTTAAGTATAAATACTTTTATTGGTGCATTGTAGTCTCACATCATAATGTAGTTTAGAGTGATAGTGACAGATATGCACACATACTTCACAGGTACTTTTTTTTATAAATAGGGATTAGTATTTCATCCTCTCTGTCTTGCATATGACAGTTATCATCCTAATAAAAGTTTAACTTCTTTTGTTAGGAGTTGTACTTCTGTAAAACATTGATAGACAAGAGTTAGCAATTTTCATAAGGCAAATGTAAAACAAAGTTATCAGGAACATAACAAATCCCATTTATATGTTAGTTTTGAAAATATTAGGTAGTGTAAATAAATCATCATTTAAATACATGCATGTATGTTATTAATGTCCAAATATATGTTTATCTATTAAACCTATATATCCTTAACTCTCCAAGTTCTGCACAACACTTAGACAAATAAACCATTTAAATATATATATATGCATATATATATTATTAATGTCAAAATATAAATATATACAATTATGTTACTAAAATCCAGTTTTAAATCAGAGTGGCAATGTTTAGAATGCCAAGATTTTGGGCATATTTGACTCTCTGCTTATGGAGTCTGGGCATATTTGACTCTCTGCTTAGAGAAAATGGTCATGACACAATTCAAAACACACAAATATAAACGTGGGAAAAGACTATCATTATTAACAATTTTTGTGTAGAAGACACCAGCTTGGTAAATTGTTGTGTCAAGTTTTGTGTTTTAGAATGCCTGCATACTTTGGAAACATGAACACATCCAACATATGAAGAAGCTAGCAATAATTAACATCATAGCCATATAGGAGTTCTACATATATTAACTTAGCTTTTACTTTTGGAGTGAAATTTAGAATCCATGGCTCAGTAAGATAACTATGATTCCAGGTCTATCTAGGTTAACAGTACCAACAAAAATCACAAAATACCTTTAGACCTTTTATAATGATAAGAAAAAGACAGTATCTGATGTACAGTTGTATCTCACTTCAATAATAATAATAATAATAATAATAATAATAATAATAATAATAATACATCTATCAAAGCAAACAAATGTAACCAGGTTTCAAATGTCAGAGTTCTTTTAAAAATCTGAATGGTATCAGATATATAGTGCAGACACTTTAAAAAACATAATTGAGCCAGGCGTGGTGGCGCACGCTTGTAATCCCAGCATTTGGGGGCTTTCTACCTCCAAGTTATACTCCCAGCCCTATTTTTTATCTTTATTTTTGAAACAGGGTCTCACTAAGTTGTGGAGTGCCTCACTAGGTAGCTGAGGCTGGCTGCGAACCCAGATCCTCCGGTCTCAGCCTCCCAAATGCTGGGATTACAAGTGTGCGCCACCACACCCGGCTCTTAAACCTCTTTAATGACTCTACTGATATGTCTTTTCATTATTTAAAGTCCTTTATGTTTCCTATTTTCTCTCTAGCTTCCATAAATGACAGAAAAAATGCCACTCTTGACTTTCTGTTACTGACTCACCTCACTTACTAATTTACAATTCCACTAGCAGAATATAAGAGGTCCCATTCCCCCACATCCTTGCCAGCATTTCTTGTGGTTTGTATTCTTGGTTATTGCCATTCTAACTGGAGTTAAGTGGAATCTCAGTGTAGTTTTGATTTACATTTTCCTGATTGCTAGTAATGTTGAACATTTTTTCATATGTTTAGTGGTTAACTGTATTTCTTCTTTGAAAATGTGTGTGTCAGTCAATATTCTTGTAGTTATAATCTAAAAGATTGACCACATAACTTAGAGGAAAGAATTTTTTTATGGTTTTGGGTTCCATCTATGTGATACCAGGGACCATGGATCTCTGGGCATGGTGGCAGGAAGCAGAGAGAGGGAGAGCCCCTGGGCTGCACTCCTCACATCATAGAGGCTGGAAGTAAAAAAGAGTGAGCAGTGGGAGGAGGAACCATTTATAAAATCCTCAATGCCCATCCCCAGGGACCCACCTCCAGCCACACTTTACTGGCCTGGGTCACCACCCACTGCTGGGATTACAACCCTCATGACTCAATTACGTCAGGTCCAGACATTAATAAATGTGCTCTTTAGGGAATATTTTATATCTAAATATGACATTCATCCCCTGGCCCTGAAATAGCTCATACCCAGCTCAGAATGCAAATACCTTTAGTCATCTCCAAGAGTCTCCAAAGTCTTAAAAGTTCCAGCATTGCTGAAAAATCCCAACGTCCAAAGTCTCCTCTGAGACTCAAGGTGAACTCTTGTGAGTCCTTATAAAAGACAATGAGGATCAAAATAAAAAGCAAGTCATATGCATCTAATATACAGAGACAAAGAGTAAACATTTGCATTCTCAAAGGGAGGAATAGGACCATAGAAAGAAGGGATGGGACCAAAACAGTAACAAAATCCAGTAGGGCAAACATTTAATCTTGTAGTTCCACTTCTGGCATCCATGGCATATGATGGTGAGAAGCAATCTCCAAGGGACCTTGGTGGCCCAGCCCCTGAAGTTTGACTGATTGCAATGGGCAGTTCACTGCCTCTTCCAGTCTGGATCCAATGACTCCAAGTTAATAGCCTTTCTTGGGGTCATTTCATGTTTCTGGCTTTTCTAAATCTCAGGGGTTTTTCCTGCAATCTTGGCTTCACACTCACAACTTAACAAAGTGCCCCATTTTGACTTTCTTGCAGGGATTCTGACCCTTCCACACATTTCTTTGCTTCTCAGGTCTTCTTTTGAAATCTAGGAGGAAGTGTTTATGGCCTCCTTTTTCTATCAAAGCCAGCAATATGTGGGTTCCAAGATGAGCGGCCAACAGAAATGGTAGTCATGCCCTCCTTAATCATTGCTGTTGAACCTTTTTAATCACAGCCCCTGTGCCCACGCCATCCAAGCAGCCACCGGCCCCAAGTCCATCTGGGCTGCTCCTGGCCCCAACATTATCTGGGCCACCCCTGGCCCGAACTCCATCTGTCACCTCCATCATGATCATTGTCAACCCCACCTTCATCATGGCCACCACTTCCTCCCTCCTTTCAGCAATCTTCCTTACATGACATTATCTCTCTGAGCCCCAGCTTTACACTCGCCTTTCCGACCAAACTTTAAATCTATCAAGTCTCTTTGCTTTACTTTCTGTTCCCAAAATTCAGAGCACAGTTCACTGAACGCAGACATCAATGTCCATACAACAGTTTGGATATTTTGCTGTTTTGAGATTTCCCCCACTAGTTTAATCAGCCCATTGTCTTTAAATTTGGCCTCACATAAAGTTTCAGGACATGGGCAAAATGCAGATAAATTCTTTGCCAAAGTGTAATACATGTGGCCTCTACTCCATTTCTCTGTGGAGTCCTCTTTGTCCTCCCGAGTCTCCTGAGCACATTCTCCACCATTCACCTTTCTATCCACATTCCGACTCTTCCAATTTCCTCTCACAAATGAATTCCAAAGTATGACAATCCACATAGTCAGATAGAGTAGCAATCCCATTTCCTCGGTACCATTTTCTATTCTGGTCAGGATTCTTGCAATCTAAAAGATTGACCAGCTGGGCATTGTGGTGCATACTTGTAATCCCAGCATTTAGGAGGCTGAGACCTGAGGATCCGGGTTCGTGGCCAGCCTCAGCTACCTAGTGAGGCACTCTGCAACTTAGTGAGACTCAGTTTCAAAATAAAGAATAAGAAATAGGGCTGGGGGTGTAGCTCAGAGGTAGAACACCCCTGAGTAGTTCAATCCCTAGTACCACAAAAAAAAAAAAAAAAAAGATTGACCATATAACTTAGAGGGAAGAAGATTTATTTTCTTACAGTTTCACGTTCAGTGCCTGTGAGCCTGGTAATCTGGATCTCAGGGCATGGCAGCGGGAGGTGGAGGGAGGGGGAGCACATGGACTGTGCTTGCATCATGGAGGCCAGAAGCAGGAGAGAATGAGTAGGGGAAGTAGGAGCCATTTATAGAATCCCCAAGGCCACACCCCAGGGACCCACTTCCAGTCACACCCTACTGGCCTGGAGGATGACAAGCCCCAAAAAACTTATAGAACTGATCAACAAATTCAGCAAAGTGTATGGATACAAAATCAATCTCAAAAAATCAGAAGCTTTCCTGTATGCCAACCATAAAACCACTGAAAACGAAATCCAGAAAACAATTCCACTCACAATAGCACCTCCCAAAATAAAATACTTAGGGATAAACCTAACCAAAGAGGTAAAAGACCTCTATAAGGAAATCTACAAAAAGCTGAAAAAAGAAATCGACGAAGACCATAGGAGATGGAAAAATCTATCATGCTCTTGGATAGGCAGAATACATATCATCAAAATGGCCATCCTCCCAAAAGTAATCTACAAATTCAATGCAATACCCATGAAATTACCAAGGTCACTCCTCACAGACATAGAAAAATCAGTCCTTAAATTCATTTGGAACAACAAAAAGCCCAGGATAGCCAACGTAGTTCTTAGTAATAAGAACCATGCAGGAGGTATCACAATACCTGACTTCAAACTTTACTACAAAGCCACAGTAATAAAAACAGCATGGTATTGGCACAAAAACAGACACACAGACCAATGGAGCAGAGTACAAGATTCAGAAATAGCCCCATGTGCTTACGGTCAACTGATTTTTGACAAAAGAGCCAAAAACATACACTGGAAAAAAGATAGCCTCTTTAACAAATGGTGTTGGCAAAACTGGTTAACCAAGCCGGGCGTGGTGGCACACGCTTGTAATCCCAGCATTTGGGAGGCTGAGACCAGAGGATCCGGGTTCGCAGCCAGCCTCAGCTACCTAGTGAGGCCCTCCGCAACTTAGTGAGACTCGGTTTCAAAAATAAAGAATAAAAAATAGGGCTGGGGGAGTAGCTCGGAGGTAGAATGCCCCTGAGTTCAATCCCCAGTACCGCAAACAAAACAAAACAAAACAAAACAAAAACTGGTTAACCATATGTAGGAAAATGGAAATAAACCCCACTTTCTCACCCAGCACAAGAGTCAACTCAAGGTGGATCAAAGACCTGGAAGTCAGGCCAGAGACCTTGCAGCTACTGGAAGAGGGCATAGGCCCAACACTTCAACACATAGGCACAGGTAAAAACTTTCTCAACAAGACCTCAAAAGCACAAACAGCTCAAAGGAAGATCAATACATGGCATTGCATTAAACTAAAGAGCTTCTGTGCAGCAAAGGAAACTATCAAGAACCTCAACAGAGAGCCCACAGAGTGGGAGAAAATTTTTGCCAGCTACTCTTCTGATAGAGGACTAATATGTAGGATATACAGAGAACTCCAGAAACTCACAGCTAAGAAAACAAATAACCCAATCAATAAAAGGGAAAAGGATCTAAATAGACATTTCATAAAAGAAGAAATACAAATGGCCAATAAATGTATGAGGAAATGTTCAACTTCATTAGCAATCAGAGAGATGCAAATCAAAACTACCTTGAGATTTCACCTAACTCCAATCAGAATGGCAACCATCAAGAACACAAACAACAACAAATGCTGAGGAAGGTGTTGAGAAGTGGGAACCCTAATACACTGTTGGTGGGATTGCAAATTAGTGCAACCACTTTGCAAAACAGTATGGAAGATCCTCAAACGAATGGAAATGATCCTACCATATGATCCAGCAATACCTCTTCTGGGTATCTACCCAAAAGAACGGAAACCAAACTATCAGACCAATGCATGTGTCTCTATGTTTATAGCTGCACAGTTTACAATTGCCAAATTATGGGACCAGCCAAGATGTCTATCAACAGATGAATGGATTACAAAACTATGGGATATGTACACAATTGAATTTTACTTAACCATAAAGAAGAACAAAATCATGTTATTTGCAAGGAAATGGATGGAACTGGAAAACATTATGTTAAGTGAGATTAGTCAGTCACAAAAAGTAAAAAATCGTATGCTCTCCCTAATATGTGGAAGCTAGGGAGAAAATGGGACATAAGAGGGACTCCAGATGAAGAAGGAGAATCCTTAGGTGATCAAATAATTTGACTTAATGGAAGGTGATGGGGGGGAAGGAGCACACCCTAATGAGCATGATGTACTTTCATGAACACATCAAAGTCAATCATTAAACTGACCTTGAGAAAGAGGGAGGAGAAGGGAGTGGGACAGGAATTGGGGAAGGGTTAAATGAGAAATGTGTGCATGGATGTTGTTACCTATACTAGCTTGTACCTAATAAAGATATGTGATTACAATGCACCAAATAAGGGAAAGATGAAAAAAAAAAGGATTTGTTAAAGTTACACCAGGAGATTTTTTATCTACATAATGGGGAGCCCATTTCTATTAAAGTGGCAGAAACAGCTAAAAAAAAAGGAAGAAGAGAATAGGGCAAATAAATATTGTGAGCGAAATATTGAAACCTGAAAAGCCAAAATACCAGACATTTCATGGACAGTGGTTCTATAAAATCTAAATTTTACAGCTGAAATAAGTAGTAGAGGTAGAGATTTTATTTTTCGTTGTACTGGGGATTGAACCAAGGGGCATTCTACCTATGAGTTACATCTCCAGCTCCTTTTATTTTTTGTTTTGAAGCGATCTCACTAGGTTGTTGAGAGTCTCACTACATTGCTGAGGCTATCCTTGAACCTAGGTTATAATAGCTAAAGGAGGCCTGTTGTGTGCATCTCTTTCCAATCTCATAATGACAACATTTGCCTATAGAAATCTGCAAAGGCTGCAGGGTCCCTCCCCTCTGCCCCACCTTGGGGAGCAGGTTTATCAGTACATATCTGTTCAAAAGAATCTTGAAGATGGCTTGTCCAATTAGATATTTTTTCAAAGTCCCCTATTTCTTCCTCTTTGTGAATTGCATTACCAGTTAGAAACCTGGGCACTCTCTGACTCATTGTCTCCCATGCTCAAATCGAGCAATCCTCAGGAACTATTGAGTCAACATTCAGCTAATGTTGTCCTTCTATCCCTAGTGATAGAAATCTGTAGCTAGACATATGGTAGCCCTGATACCCTGACTTTCCCCATATCTCTGGTGTTGGGCAAGGGCAGGGATTGTTTTCTCTGAAATGAAATATAAACAGAGGCAGCATGTGACCTGTCTCTTCCAGCCTCTCTTTCCTCCTCCTACATTGTGCAAACTTATGTCAGAAGCCTTGCTTTGACTATCGACATGATGACAATATCCTGGAAGAGGGGTTTCTATAACTTCTCTGTTAAAGTCTTTGGATCTCTTCTCCAAATAATCATTTTAAATACGTAAAATAAAATGGGCATGGTGGCACATGCCAAGTGCATCCCAGTACTTGGGAGGCTGAGACAGTCTTGACAACTTAGTGAGGCTCTCAGCAACCTAGTGAGACCCTGTTTCAAAATGAAAAATAGAATGGGCTGGGGAAGAATGCAGAAAAGAAGAAAGAAAGAAAGAGAAGGAAAGAGGAAGAAAGAGAAAGAATTAGCATAAAAATACCCATGGTATTTTTCTGCTTTCCTGTGTGGCAGATTGTCCTCTGAATATCTGGGATCTCAAACCAGTTCCAAACAGGAGAAAGTACTGCCAGTTAGCAGCATGCAGAGAATGAGTAGGTGACTGAGATAGAACCTTTCCTATCAGCTTGGAAAGGATCCCTCATGAATGGAGAGGAATATTTCCTTGCTTGGTTAGGGAAATGGGTATGGCTTCTATGTGTACCTCTGGGCTAGACCCCCAGCAATATTTTATTTTTTATTTTGAAACAGGATCTTGCTAGGTTTTTTTTGGCCTCACTAAGTTGCTGAAGCTGGCCTCAAACCTGTGATCCTTTTGTCTCAGTCTCTCATGTCCTGGGATTATAGGAGTGCACCACTACCTGTAGCTCAAGAGTTGATTTACAAGCTCCCAAGTGACATATATTTTTTAAGCAGCCCTGGCAAAATATTTCTCAAAGGAATCTGTAGTGAAAGACAAGTTATTTATTTATATTTTCAGTTTCCAAACTGTTACTTACCACTACTTTTGAAAATACAATAAAATCTACATGAATGCCATGGCAATGTGAAATTGTCCTGCAAGTTTCAAGTGCTTACTATTGCTTTCTCTGCTTGCCTCGAAAGGACTGGTAACAAGCAATTCTTAGACTGCCATGCTTCAGGGGTTTTCCACTTGCCATTCTTTCTCTAGGATCACTCTTTCTTTGTCTCATGGCTGCCTCCTTTCCATATATATTATATATTATAATATATGTATATTATATATATATTTTCTTTCAGTACTGGTGATTGGACCCAGGGTGTTTTGGTGCTTTGGTACTGAGGTCTACCCCAGCCCATTCTTTTTTTTAAATTTTCAGACAAAGTCTTGTTACATTGCTCATGCTGACTTCAAACTTGCTATCCTGCCTCAGCCTCCCAAGTAGCTGGGGTTACAGTTGTGCACCACTATGCCCCATCTTTCTATAATTTTGATGCCACTTGAAATGCTTCTTTAATTAACTAGTCAGCTCTACCATCACATGACACTACCATGTCATATACTTTGTTTTGTCAGACTTTTTACTAAGAGTTTTGAAATTATTCCATAATAATGATAGAATTGTTTTATATCTTTGGTTTTCTGTTTATCTTTTCCCTTGCTGAGAATATAAAATCTTTGATGGAAGATGTTTCATATG
This sequence comes from Graphiurus murinus, assembly GCA_004027655.1. Taxonomy (NCBI): domain Eukaryota; kingdom Metazoa; phylum Chordata; class Mammalia; order Rodentia; family Gliridae; genus Graphiurus; species Graphiurus murinus. The sequence continues at coordinate 6,745 of PVLC010020838.1, read as the reverse complement.
TCTTTCTGATCACTGTATCCTCAAAGACTTGAACAGTGCCTGGCCCATGATAAAGATTCATTAAATATTTGAGTGCACACTAGGTATTGAACTGTGAACTGTGGCTCATTGGCAAATCAATAGGACATGTGTTATCCCCTACCCAAGGGAAGCTGGGTTTAAAAAGTTTGAGATCTTCTATTAGATTGTTTTTTTCACAGGTGTCACAATAGTAGGTCAAGTCTTTGTGGTACCTGAGACATGGTGAAAAGTACAAAATTAAAGGGAAGAATATGATGCCATATTACTTTATCATAATTACATTGCTCTATTCAACTGAAGTTCTCATACCAGTCATTCTCTTTTGGTCAAGAGGAAGGTCTATTAAAATGCAAATGAGAGTAACTAAAAAACCAACCTTCATATGTAGATTATAGGAGCTAATTTTGTTAATTATGTACATAATAGCTTTCAAACATGTTTTAGGTAGTGGAACTTTTTTGCCATGCCAGAAGCTCAACCAAAAGTGCAGTATACACAGAGCTAAGAGTGGCTGATACTCAGGCCGAAGCAGTGTTGGGGCAATCTGTGCCCTGCCCACCATACACCTCTCCTGACTTCTGTCCCTGACTTCTGAAGGACCACCTATGGCACCCAGAGACTACACTGAGCAAGGTTTTAAGATCATAAATCTTAGACTGATACCTTCATTTGGGAAACTGAACCCCAGAAAGTTGTAGTGATATATTCAAAGTCTTAAAATTACTGGCAGTAACAGGACTAAAACTGAGTTACATAAATTCCAGTACTCAGTGAGTGCTTTCACCTGTGACATCCTATGCTCCTGACTGCTAAATTCTATAGAACCAGATTAGTACCTAGAAGTTGGAATTCCTATAAGGAAAGTCACAGGTTTCTAGGATCTGAGGATCCTTGCTTAACATTTCACTTCTCCCCTACAACTGCAGGAGAATTGCCTCATAAGACTTCTTTTCTCATTTGGAAATCATCTTGCACCTGACATTAGTAGTAGAAATAAGGAAATGAGGCTGCTTTCTCCAAATCTTGATTTTACAATTTCTTTATTGTTCTGAATTTCCATGCATCAGAGAGAAGATATTTTACCCACAGGCATCTTGACTTCCCATTGGTGAAGAGCTGAATGGTTCTGATCAAGCAGGGTGGGGCCTTTCCATGACTATTCTTAGTTTCCTTTTTCAGTGGAAGCCCAGGTTGGAGATAGCTTATTTGAACCGGTTCATGCATATCAGCCACAGTGCAGATTATCTTCTCAGGCTATTGGGGAATTCAGAGACAAACAAGGAAACTAGCATGCTAGCAGACACACAATAGACCTTTTTACCTAAATCAATGAATTTCAGAAATATGTGTTATCTAGCAAATATAGTTTAAGAATATATTAATTTGACTTTCGACTACATATTGAGGAGGGTGGACATCACTTGTGCCATACGCAATTGTTATGTCCCAGGCATCAATGATGCCCACATCAAGATCTCGGAAAATGTCATTTATTACAAGGTATTGAATGTAACCATGAAAGTCGCCAAATCTTTCCACGTCATTGTGCATCTCCCTGATGTTTTCTGTCTTGATGATGACTGTGGTGTCTGGGCTTCTAAGAAGAAGTCGTTGCACAGCTTTGTGGACATTGAGGGCCCTTTGGATAAAAACATCAATGGGAAAAGGTCTGAAATGCTGGCCCAGGGAAATAACAATGATGGTGTTTTTTTCTCCTCCGGTTCTGTCAATGACTCGGGCGATGTACTCCATCTCTTTGACTGAATAGACAGATGATCCAACCAACGGGTAACTATGTTTTTGCCACTGGATGTTGATATTGCTATCCAAGTCCACAAGAAGTTGTTGTCGCAATTTTCCAGACTCATGCAGATCCACTGACTTCAGTGCTGATGACAAATAGGCAATCCCAAAATGAAAGGAGAATTAAGTTACAAGGATTGACCAGTCACAGAGGTAGAAGAGAAGATTTGGTACTTAGAGTAAATAAGGTAACCGTGTCTGATTTGTTAAAGGTTTAACTGAAGGGACAGTTTTGGAATTACAAGAAAAATTAAAAATGTTACACAACATGGCCAGCCTGAGCAACTTATCAAGACCCTCTGCAACATAGTTAGACCCTGTTTCAAAATAAAAAATGAAGCCAGATGTGGTGTTGCATACTTGTAATCCTAGGACTTGGGAGACTGAGACAAGAGGAACACAGATTCACTGCTAGCCTCAGGTACTTAGTGAGGCCCTCTCACCTTAGTGAGACCTTGTTTCAAAATGAAAAATAAAATAGGGCTGGGGGTGTAGCTCAGAGGTAGAATGCCCCTAGATTCAATCCCCAGCATGACACACACACAAACACACACACACACATTATGTAAATGTAAGAGATTATGTATGCCTTCTGGCTGAACCATGCAGATTGAAATGGAATGGGGCTGGTAAGACATTGAGCTAACTTCATTGGAGGGCAATGTGGATAGTTTTGTCAATATTATTCTTGTACAATTTGTTAACTACAGAAAAAGCTCACTTGGGGATAGAGAAAGGTACTAATAGATGTTATTTACATAAAAATGTAAAGTAAACCTGTTTCTCCAACTACTATGTAACTTCCCTTAAGTCTGCAATATTCTATACTTTTACATTTCTTTTCATATACATATATTGGCAATAGTAATAATAATAATAATAATAATAATAATAATAATAATAATATTACTTCTTGTTTGAGAAGACCTTTACAGTTTATGAAGCATCTTTCTTCTCTGCAGATGCAGCCACTCATGTCAGGGCCCTCAGTTATGTATTTAATTGACAAGAAAACTAAGGGAGGAAATCACCTGTCCATGACTATACAGTTTTTAAGAGAAGTAGCACTTATACTGGAGGTTACCCCCACTTCTTGTGAACCTTGTCTACCTGATCTTGACACTTCTTAAAATAAGGACAATATGAACAGAGTAAGATGAAGTCCTTCCATTTTTCATCATATCAATTAGACTCTAATCAAATTATCAAGGCCACCTAATTTGTAGCAAGTACTTCAATGGGAAATGCTTAGTAAATGATTGTTAATGCTTTGTAACATATACTATCTTAGACATAAAGGCCTAAATTTGAAGTCTTAACCCAAAGATTGGGAAACAGAGATGCTAGAAGGCTGGTTAGAGGAAAATGGCAGAACTATTTTCTTCACTCTGCTTCCAAAATTACTATTTTACAAAGTACACTCTGGTGCTTGAATTTAACATTTAACCAAACTTACAAGGGATGTTTTCCCACCCCAAGTTTCTAGATGAGCTGAGGAGAGCAGGAAACACAATAACACAGTACTTTGTAGGACCCAAGAGACCCACATTGTAGAATGTGATGCTGAAGCCTATCCCCAGACCTTTATTTTGTAGAGAAGAAACTGGGGTGCCAAGGTGCTGTGTCATTTACCAGAGATCAAGATTTAAAATTCTCCCTCTGTTGGGAATTCTCCTTGGAGAATCCTTGGAGCTCAGGTTCAACCAATTTCCCCCTTTTTATTGAAAGGATAAACTTTCTAGGTTAGAGATCTCAAGAATGGTTTCTTATCAGGAAGGCCAGGATGAAGCCATCACCACTGTGTTTCTTCAATGTCCACAGTGGGGCCCAGGAACATAGAAGGGCAGGTTGTGATGGTTTTCTAGGTGGGATTGCTCAGATCTGTTAGTGGCCTCTGAGCTATTACTAGTGCACTCTTGATTAAGTTAATAGAGAAACTGGACTGAGATCCTTGTAACTGGATTCTAGCTCCAATTGGACATTAATGATAATAATTGCAATTGGTATTACTTTTTGGGAACAATATATGTGTCATTGTGCCTTGTGATATATTAAATACTTTATATCCATCACCTCATTGCATCTTCAAAACAAATGTTTATTCCTAGTGAATGCATGGGGAAATGAAGCAGAGAAAATAAATAATATGCACAAGGTCACTGTTTAAGTGGTATGGTCTAGGTCTGTTAGACTCTAAATTCCATGCTTTTAAACATTGTGACTATGTGATGCAAAGTTATTACCTTGCTCCTGCATGTGTCCTATTGTCAGGCAATGATAATAATAGTGATGATAGGTTACACCCAAAATAAGTTATTTTCTAAATGCATCAGGTATATTTTCTCATTTACCAGGTGGGTACTCTTTTCATCTGCAGTTATCAGATGAGGAGACTGAGGGACCGATGGTTATGTAACTTGCCCCAGATTACCCAGTTAAGATGTGAAGTCAGGTTCTAAATCCAGGCCATCTGAATCTACAATCCACTCCCTTGATCAACATGCCAAATGTAGAAGGTGGACAGTATCTTAAATCATCTTATCTCCATCCATAATTTTCTAAGCCTGTTGGGTATATACCGAAGTGTGGATTTTGCAGGGATGGGGAGGTAATAACATTTTTCAACACTGGCTCCCTCCCATTCATAAGTGCATTTTTTATAAGGAAAGATAACAATGTCCTGTGAAAATTGTTGGTATATCTTGATGATGAAATGTAAAGAAGCATTTCCCATATTCTTTTCTCTCCCTAAAAAAAAAAGTGTCTGAAAAGGGATACAAGTAATAGCTTAGACTGAGGCATACTGTTGATTTTGGTTTTGAAGTATTCAAACCACTGGCGGATTGTGGAATCTCCCATAAGATGTATGAATTTTCCTCTCAGGCAGTCTTTCATTTTGACTGGAGCCAAACTACAAGTGGCAGGATTCCATGTATTTTTCCAGATATGCCCACTGGGGACTATGGATGGCATTCCAGGCTTGCATTTCTTTTTCACTGGAACCATTTCTTCTGCCAAAAGATCTGCAAGATAGGATCTTCTAGAATATCAAACTATATATCAGTAGTTATTAAGAGTCTTCTAAGTATCCTCTTAAAAGAGGTTGAGGTGTTGGTGTTAGTAGAAAAGGCTTACAGAAATATTTTCATAATGGATTGATATTTTTCAGTAAACACATTTCCCTTAATGATATGCATTAATGTTCATTATAAAGCACATGTTTTATTTCAGGGAAAAAAAAAGTCTTCTTCTAAAATCTAAGTATTTGTCAGTCTTCCTGTGAAGAAAACATCAGCAATTCTTGCATAATAAAGAAAACTCATTTATCCTATCATTTGAGCCTACTTTTCTGCAAAGCTTTTCACACATTTTCCCAGTGTCTTAAATGCTATCAACAAACTATAAATTTGTTGAGTTAAATGCAGGGTGATGTATAAATATTAGCAACCAGTTTGGCTTGGAAACTAGCCAATCTGAATGATTATGGCTCTAGACTGGAGAGAGCCCTGGAGGTAACTGGTACTTGGCCCATGTCAGACAAGATAGATGAACAGAGCCCTGATAGGACTGATAGAGGGTACAATTCCAGCAGAGAGAGGAAACTCCTTAAGTGGATCTGGTACTAGGTACCATCACCATACCCAGGAACACTTACTATTGCATTTGGAGACATTAATTGCTTTGAAGTTTTGCATAATCTCCACACCCACATTTGACCTTAAAAAGAGAAGTATAGAAGTTAGCCTGGTAGTGGCCTCAAATCAGCAAACATTTCAGAAACTAAATTATCCTGTTATTTCTTAGTGATTATCTGGTTACTGTGCCCAGGATTTCAGGCCATTTAGTGAATTTCCATTTCCTTGCCCATTGTTCCTAGCATACAGGTACAAAGAGTGTGTAAGGTGATTGATTTTGAGTCCCAGAAAGATGTGTCAGAAAATACACACAAATTTCTTGTTCCTTTTCAGTTTTTATTCTGCTTGTATTTTTAATTCATTGATAAGGATTAAAAATCCCAAAGGTTGGGGACTTCTGAACAGTGAGCCCTGTCCCCAAATGAATACACAGATTCTTTCCCAAATGACTCTTCTTGAAGAGTCCTAAAGTGTTTTGGAAATAGAATATTCCCCAGCCCTCAGAGAAACAAGGTAGCAATGTCAGACAGGAGAGTTGATTGTTAGGGAGGGTTCCCTAGGTGTGTGGCCTTGCACACTATCTATGCTTCTCTCCTGATGTGAAGAGCAAAGCCTTGTGTTCTCACTCCCTCCATTTCCAGCCCCTGCCACACTCTGAGATCTCTGGTCCCCAGCCTCACATGGACTAAACGCTAAAATCTCCAAGGAAAACTGAGAGCAAATAAACCTTCCTTCCTCTAAGATATGGGGTAAGTCTTTTATATTATAGCAGTGAGAATGCTGACTGAGACAAGTTCCTAAGTTGATATAAATACATATGGGACTTTCTTTTGGATTGACATATAGACTAAGTCACTATGTTCACCCAGGTAATCTCCAGCAACAATTATTTACCTTACAAAGATGCTCTTTTCTTGTTCACTTAGATAAGAAATGTCCTTGTTCTTGGAGTGCATGTGGGTGAGTGCAGCGCAGGGAACATGCTGAGGCCTCACACAGTAGAAGGCTTCTTGGTCTCGAGCATCCAGGTACTGGCACAGTTCAGCACTTGAGTTGAATGCCAGGGCACAATCAGTACTGACCTGGGAGTTGCCATTGACAAAGTAGCCCTTGAAGATCACCCTGTCGTAGCCTTGGTTCCTGGCCCTCCAGAGAGCCGATGCCCCTTCGCTGGGGTGGATGAGCAAGAGAGACAGGGAGACCTGGCCCTCCCAGAAGAGAGTGAAGCTGATGAGGTAGGTACCATTGTTGAAGTCTGTCACCTCTCCTGCAGCACCCGCCTTCAG
>PVLC010020837.1:0-28739 GCA_004027655.1 Graphiurus murinus | reverse complement strand
TAGTTACTATTTATGAAACTCACTTACCAAATAGGGGCATATAATTTAATCCTGACAGGGAGCTGTCTGAGTCTTAAGTGAATAAAGAACACATGTAAAATATCCCGGGTAGTGCCTGGCACATGAAATGCCCACTAGATAGAAATTATTTTCTCTAGCTTTTATACATCACTCCTTCTGATGTCAATCTCTTCACTAGTTTGGGAGTCTCTCAAATGCTTTTATTTCCTCCATGAGTCCTCATGACACACTTTTAAACATGGTAGTTATAGTGTTGACTTTTTAATTAGAATATTAATATAAAGAAGTTTTGACTTTTCTGAAATTCTTAGAATTTTATTGGGCTAAGAATTTATTGTGTACTATTGACCCAGATTTTTGAAACACAAGGAAAATTTATTTTTACCCACTAAGCCTTTTCTTGGGCCATTAAAATGTTATATTGTCTCAGTCAAAAGGTACATTGAGAAGTTCAACATAAAAAATGATTGTTTCATATCTAGAGTTAGGCAAATGCATAGCTTTAAGGCAAAAGATAAAGTTATATGATATAAATAGCTATTGTTTGAAATTTATATGCATCTATGAGTCATCATTAGAAGCTTGCATTTTAAGAGAGACATAAAACATTACTGGTCTTAACATGGGTACAAGCAAGACTTTGGTCATAAAAATTACTTGTTAAAATGCTCCGTTTAAAGTAAATAGATGCAGAAGGCTATTCATATACATGATTCAGTTTCCATAGGTGACTAGACAGAATTATCAGAACAAAAGAAACCTTGAGGTTTTCTTTAGGCTGTGATAAATCAGAAAGTTTAAAAATAAAAACCTCAGTAAAACCTAGTACTGATTTATGTTACAGAGCAAAAAAGTGAATTCAGTAAATTCACTTCTAAAACAATTGAATTTTATTAACTGACGTGTACAGGGGGATACAGGCATGGTCGACAGTCATATAAGCCTCTTAGAAATCACTTTAAATTTAATACCTTCTGTGAAGGATAAACCTATGATTCTTCTTGGGAAACTGGCAAAACAGTGACATGGGAAACTCATATAAGATAAAGAAGCTTTTCAAAGTGTAAAGGGGGAAAATTTCTAGTTTTAAGTCTTAAGCAATTATAGACCAGTTCATATGGGTGTACTAGGGCATGATGATTTGACACTTGAATCTCTAGGCCACATTTCAGTACTATCATTTAGGATAAGGCTTGTACTTTCTAGTCTATGTGGATATGTGAGCAGGCATACTCTCTTCTCCTAATGAGCACCAGATTCTCCCAATGCGTAAATTTAGCTCTTTTGGAATCCACTACCATGCCGCAAGGGTATCATTCAGTGCATTGAAGTAGTAATTTACTAAATGGGACCCTCATGGCCCAGAGGAGTTCATGCAGTTTCCCAAATGCCTACCTTAACCAGGCAATGGTTTATGGTCTAGAGAACTTAATGAGAGTTCAATTATACTATTACATTTAGAAGAGGAGACTTATTGTTTCCCAGAAATTGTGGATTGGCTGCATGCTTTAGCTCAAAGTCAGGTTATTTTTAGCCTTTGTAGTCCCACCAGACTCTTTTCTCTCTTGTAGCTTATATTTTGCTTTCATTGTGTTGCCCAAGTAGCATTCCCCTCCCTTCAGTTAATGATTCTGTTGAGTGTTAGTTACCATAATTATTTTCCTAATTTGGCTTCATTTGAAAGGATGATTGTTAGGCAAGGTGATCAATGTTGAAAAGGCTGCCATTTGGTCTCAATTCTTATTCTTCAATTCATTTTCAACAACAAATTTTCTATCTGGAAATTAAAAAAAACTTTAAAATTTTGGGCTTTCTTGTAGTATTAACAGTGCAGTGTTTTCTGTATAGGTTTCTTGCTTTTTTTTTTTTTTTTTTTTTTTTTTTTTTTTTTTTTTTTTTTTTTTTTTTTTTTTTTTTTTTTTTTTTTTTTTTTTTTTTTTTTTTTTTTTTAACAATGACCATTCAGAATAATTTTGAACTTTTTAAAGATCATTTGGTTAACTCCTTCCGAAGCTAAGAAAATTAAAAGTTTTATGAATGTTTAGCTAATTGTAAGAGGTCTGACATTCGAATATTTACATTGTTTTCAGATTTTGAATTTGATCTGGCTTTGGTTAACAAGATAGCACTTTTCATGAAGTGAATGTAGTGGGCCAAGGTGCTGTCATTTCTATGTTCTCTAGGTGGCAGCTTAGCTCCACCTTTAAAACATCTCCTTTTAGTATTTTTCTCACTGGCGTTTCATTTAAAAACTGGTAACACAGTGCACAACAACGTGTAAAATGAATACAGCTAAACATGATATGCCTGTTTTTAGTGTCTTGACAAGGTTTTCAATGTAGCTTTGCCACACTACTAATTTTAATGGAAGGACTTCGATATAGCAGCACTCCAAAAGGTGCCTTTATTCACCATTGTCCTCATATGAAGGCCAACAACACTCTCTTTTATGATTAAGCTTCGGTTATGAGGCATCAACACTATTCTAGATTTCACATTTTTTTTTTCTGCATGTGTCAAGCCAATTGTCATGCTATTTAGTCACATCTGAGATGTGTTTACTTCCTTCTCTCTATTCCAGTTACATGAGCAGTTGGATCTGAATGCCACAATATCTTCATTCTGTTCAGTGAGAGCCCAGGTACCTTCCAGAGAACTGTGAAAATAGTAGCTTAACTCCAGAATAAGAAACAACATGTTTATAGCAAAATCTCGACTGGGAGTGATTGTGTTCCTCAGAGGATATTTGGCAGTGTCTGGGGATGTTTTTGATTGCTGAAACTGGTGGTGGACCAGCATTGATTGGATAGAGGCCATTGCAAAACACCTCACAATGTGGAGGACTGGATCCCACAACAAAGACCTGTCCAGCTGAAATGTTAATAGTGCAAGAGTGGGGGTGGGGGTGGGGATCCTGCCATAGAGGAACAGAGCCATAGTGATGGAATATCAAAAGCAGCGTACATCTTTAATAATCAACACAGTGAATTCATATAAGAGGAGGTTACTGATGGTCAGCCACATCCTTTAGAAAACAAGTCCTTTAGAAAAAAACTTGTTTAGGATTAATTTGTTAACAGATTTCTCATGCAACAATTAGATTCCTGTTTCCTATGCTCCACCCATTTTTCTCCAATGGTTAAAAAATAAACTGTGCTCTTGAATTACGTTTCCTTAATTAAAAACATCACTCAAGCCTTATTTTGCATATCTAAAAACTCAGGAAATCTCTTTATGGAAAAAGTGTGTTTGCTGAGTACATAGAATTAGTCTGCACAGCTGTCAAGATCTATACACAATTTTCTTTCCTTTCTATTTTGTAAGTCAATCTTATTAAATCAAGTCTGAGATGTCTTAAGTTTATCAATTCTATTGACTACGGAATGTATTAATTAAAATTATTGAAAATCAAGGTTTGAGTATATTGAAGTTCCTGAAGAATTCCGTGTAAAAGAGGCGACTTCATTTATCATTGCCAAGAGGCTGTGAAACAATGACAAAGCTGTTTAGCATCCGAAGCTGTGCTACAGGTACGATTTATCATTGTGTTCTGCCTGAAGATCTGGGTGTGACATAATTAAGAATACACACTAGATATGGATCCATCAGGCACGTTGTCATCTAATAAGTTGATATGGTAAGATGTTTTGGCTACCTTATGATTGCTTTAGATCAGTGATTTTTCAATTGATACCTTATTTTAAAACCCCATATGTAAAGTGAAACAAATTAGAGTTAGGTTTGTTGTAAGGAGGGAACCTGTCTTATCTTTTGCAGCAGTCTCAGTGTACCATTGCAGGAACTCAGCCTTGTATTAAAAATAGTTTGGAACCACTAGCTAGAGCAGTGGTGTGCCAGGCTTGCTTTAATCACTAAATTTTAGTTTTTATGGAATCTGCATGTCCATATTTGAGGGAAAAAGATGAAGTCTTCTTTTGATCCTTTCTAACTACTGTGTCTTTTCTTTGTTTCTTCCCCCAGCAAACTTCTTGACATTTTTTTTTTTTATACTTTGCTTCCATTTTCTCTGTCTCTATATCTCTTTTCTAGTTTTTGGTACTAAGGATTGAGCCCAGGGGCAGTCAACCTCCTAGCTACACTCTAGTCCTTTAAAAACATCTTTTATTTTGAAACTGGGTTTTGCTAAATTGCTGAAGCTGTCCATGAAACTGTAGTCTTCCTGTCTCAGCCTCCCAAGTACTGGGAATACAGATATGCACAATTGCACCTAGCAGATTTTCTCATTTTTAATCTATTCCTAAAGCTACTTAATTTGCTTCTAGTTTTACTATTCCATGGACACTCTTTTTGTCGATTGGTAGTAAGGTCGCTTGTGCTATGACTGATGTTCACTTGATTCTCATCTTCTATACTTCTCAAAAAGCATTGGCGAAGCTGCCCCTCCTTCCTTCTTGAGACATTCTCCAGGTTCTTCCTTTTCCTCACTGGCTTCTTCTTGTCTTTCCCTACTTTAACTGTTGGAGTTCTTCAGGACTTGAGCTTTCCTACCCTTTCTCTAAGATCTCTTCTCAGGTTGTCGTATCAATTTCCATGAATTTAAATACCATCCTCCACTTGTTGACAACAGCTTCAGGCCAGTCCTCTTCTCCACATTCCAGATCTGCACAGCCATTGTCTCCCTGAAACCTTCTCTTAGATATCTGCTCTTCTCATCTGTACTCCCCCATCTCAGTAAGTAGCAGGACCATCCAGAGAGTTGCTCTAATAGGAAGCTCAGGATTCATCCTTTGTCTCCACCCTCCCTCACCATCCACATCTACCATCAGAAACTCCTGTCTGCTTTTTCCAGTGACATACTTGAAATATTTTCACACATCTCAGTATCTACTGTGACCATACTTAACTAGGTCTCCATCATTTCTCACATCAAGAGCCTCCTAGGTCATCTCTCTGTTTCTTCTCTTCTCCTGCGCTCATGCCTTCTTCACAAGGTCACCATGTGGTTTTAAAATATCAAATTAATTACATATCTTTCCTGATTACAACCTTCCCATGGAATTTAGATTAAAATTCAAGTTCCATACCATGGTCTTGGAACCTGATTCTCTGGTTTTCTTTTCTGTGACTTTAATTTAGTCTCTCCCATTAATGCTCATAGTATTGACTTGGGGTAGTTAGGGGAGGCCAAATTCTTCACTGTATAGGAGCTTTTCACTTGCTACACTTGAATTTTCTTCCATGACTCTTTGCATACATAGTTACTTTGTATTTTTTAGATGCTAGCTTAAAAATTATCAATCTAGGCTGAGATAGGACAGTGGAAAGTTTGAGGCCAACCTCAGAAAATTAACGTTTCAAGAAAGGACTGGTTAGGTAAATCAGTGGTTGAGTGTTCCTAGTTTCAATCCTCAGTACCACCAAAAATAACAAAGACCCAAATCATCATCTGATCTATAAGTACTCACTTTCACTATTTTAAATTTTATTTATTTACTTGTTAATTTGTTCACTTGAATTTAGGCTTCATGATAACAGGGAACTGGTCTCTCTTCCTTTCCTGAAAGCTGGTAGGCACTCAGCATACCTTTGATGAATACATCAACAAATGGTTGTAGTAAATAAACTGCAGCATATGTAGGAGGGTCTAGGATAATAGACAGGGATACATATGCTTAATCTATGAGTTCCTTTGCTCTGTAGAGGAGAAGAGGACTAAGTAAAAAGATATGATAGTGGGTGTCTAATATTTGAAAATTAATGTGGAAAAATAGTGGTAGATGTGGGACATCTTGAAAACAGAATGAAAGCATAGGTAGAAGTTAAATTTGGAACAAACAATGGAATTGTGGTGCTTTAGAGATGACGAGCTCTTCCTCAGTGGGAATGCCCCACTGGAGTCTGGATGACAGTCTGTCTGGAACAGGGCAGTGGGATATTCTGACATATTGGCTCTTGGTCCAGAGACTTCTAAGAGTCCTTTCCTCTTTGAGATGATGGGATTTTGTGACTTAAAAAGAGTTCATAAGTATAATCTCCCAGCATTAATCTATTACTGTGATTTTACCGGTTGTTTAAGTCATATTTTATTGGACATCATCTTAAAACCTCACTGTCAGTAATAATGTAGAAAGTAAACAACTAAAGAAATTTTGTTTTTTTAAATTTTTTTTATTGGTGCACTGTAATCATACATCTTTGTTAGGTACAGGCTGATTAAGGCATACATGCACACATTTCTCATTTAACCCTTCCCCAATTCCCGCCTCACTCCCTTGCTCTCCCTCCTTCTCAAGTTCAGTTTAGTGATTGACTTTGATATGTTTGTGAAAGTACATCATGTGCATTAGGGTGTCCCCCCTGCCCCATCACCTTCAGTTAAGTCACCAAGAATTTATTTTAGAGTCTGGCAGAGTGATGCATTCCTGTATCCTAGCACTTGGTAGGCTGAGACAGAGGATTGTAGGTTTGAGGCTAACATGCAGTAATTTAGTGAAACCCTGTTTCAAAATAAAAAATAAAAAGCACTGAGGGAGCAGCTCAGTGGTAGAGTGCCCTTGAGTTCAATCCTCAGTATCATAAGCACACATGTGCATGCAAGCATACACACACACATAACCACAGCTATTTTGGGAGGGGAAAATGTTAAACAATGAAGACTTGGAAAGAAATTACCTTCTTGATGGCTCTATCTTTCAACACACACACATATTCACATGTATGTATGTATACACATATATCTATTTGCACATGTGTATGTGTGTAAAACCAAATCAATGTGTGTTTTAGGCATTACATTCCAAGCATTTATGCCAACTTAAATAAAATGGAATTGTTAGGAACACACTTTTGTTTATTCCATGTCCTTGAAGTTACCTTCATGACTGAAGCTAGAATAGAAGGTCAATTCTAAAACAACTTCACATATTACATTTTGAACTTTATTTTTTAACAGCACCATAAACCTGCCATCATATCCTTTAATATTTCCTCTGGAATTTCTTATTCATCTTCAGTTATCAACGAATGCACTCAATATGAGAAATAAAGAGAAATAATGCCTAGAACTCTCTATACATTAGCTGACTGACTCTTGAAGACCATAAAATATCCTAGACAAGGTCTTTTCATTGGCCACGGCATTAATAGTAAAGAATCAAAGTCCATATTTGGCTAAAGAAAAGTTACATTCCCAAAGATTATTTATATTTTCTCATCAATAACAATTTACCCCAAGTTTTTCATTCTATCATCTGTGACTCTATAAAGTAAAAGTACAAGAAAACCTGCGTTTAATCATCTGGCATTTGGAAACTTTGCTTTCTTGTCAAGGACATTTTGGGGAGGTATAAAAATATATAATGTCACTTCTCTTAAATAATTAGAATTATATGCTAATTTGGATGTTATTAGGTGATTTACCCATGCTTCCAATGTTACTCTATTTCTTGATGCTGGCCATTTTTTTTTTTAACACAGTCCCTTAGACATTCTCCTTTTATTCTGCTTTTAGCATTTTTAAAAAAATTGTGTTACCCATTTCTACTCTCACTTTTTATATACTCTTTTCTTTATTAGTCATTTAAGAATAATGTATTGCCGGGCGTGTTGGCACATGCTTGTAATCCCAGTACTTGGGAGGCTGAGACAGAAGGATCTAGGTTCGTGGGGCAGCCTCAGCTACTTAGTGAGGCTCTCTGCAACTTAGTGAGACCCTGTTTCAAAATAAAGAATAAAAACTAGGGCTAGGGAGGTAGCCTGGAGGTAGAATGCCCCTGGGTTCCAAAACCAATACTGAAAAAAAACAACAACAAAAAACAAAGAATAATATATCATAAAACACTGGGTGAAAGCTGCCATGTGAAGAATAACGTATCCTATCTCCCTCTCCTTTACCCTGTAGAGTTTGACCTTAGTGCTTGGATCAGTCTACTTTCTGTTACTATAACAAAATGCCTGAGGCAATTAACTGATAAAGAGAGGGCATTGATTTTGGCTAAGGTTCCAGAGTTTTTAGTGTAAAATGGAGTGGCCTTTGGGCTTCTGGTAAAGGTGGCATGTCATGGCAGGAACATGTAGCAGAGTAAATCTATTCTCTTCATGAGAAAGGAAGCAGAGAAGAGAGGGCAGGCTGGGATTTCACACCCTTTTGAGGATGTGTCCCCAATGACCTAAAGACCTTTCACAATGTCCCACCTCTTAAAGGTCTTATGGGGACCAAACCTTTAATACAAAGAGCCTTTTAGTAATGTAGTTTGCACACCCTTTAATTATTATTATTTTTATCTCAGGTGGGAATTCATTTGTTGTTCATGAATTCCTTTGCTTCTGTCCTCTTCCCAGCACTTCTTAAGCTTATCTTTTTCATCTGTACTTTCTATCATGACTGGGGATTTTTCTCATCCATAGTTTTCCCTATGAAGTATTATATTCTATATTTCCTATTGTTTCTATAAGAAATTGCTTTAAATGTAGTAATAAACTCTCAATTTATTATTTTGCATGTCTGGAGGTCAGCAGTCTGAGTGAGTATCATTGAACTAAAATAAAAATGTTGCCAGGCCTGTGTCCCTTCCTGGAGGTTCTAGAGGAGAATGTGTTTCCTAGCCTTTCCCTGCTTCTACAGAGCAGCTGAGTTCTTTGGTTCCTGCCCTCCTTTTTTTCAACTTGGAAGCTAGCAGCTGTGGGCTGAATATTTCTCATATCAAATCATTCCAAACAGATTCTTCTTCCTCCCTCTCTCTTTCATATAGAAGAAGACTTGAGATAATATTGAGTTCATTTTGATAAACAGGGATGATTTCTGTATTTTAAAGTCTTCTTATTAGTAGCCTTAATTCCATCTGCAATTTTAATTATCCTTTGCTGAATAAGAGGCAGCGTGTCCACAGATTCTGGGGACTAGGATGTAGACATCTTTGACTCTGTCTGCCATGAGTACCTACGTCTCTGTTTTTCATGTTGGTAATCTCTCCCAAAACTGGCCTCTCCTCACTCAGTAGCAGGGACTTGCCAAGGCCACTTGGGTCATTCTTGTGGCCTCTACATTCTCCTCCCTCCACCTGCCTAGCCTCTGCTGACTCTGAATGATTACACATAAAGTATAACTGCCTTTGCCTTTTGCATTTAAAGTATATTTAAAACAATCATACTGCTTTGGTATCTAAGTCATTTAGGAAAAAAAGGCAAAGATTACTGATTATTTTTCCCCTTTATTTAAATTATTTATATTGGACCTGTTTTCTTCCTTTTTATAACATGTAACTATTTGGGGCCATTAGAAAGATGAAGAGCAATAGGAAAACCTGAACCACTATAAGAAAACATTTTAGTTACTAATGGCTTTGTTTTTATTTGCCACACAATTTTATGTCATTTTTGTGATTTGCTATGAGTTGCATAAGTGTTTCAGACTTGCTCCCTTCTCATTTAGGTTTGATATGAATTTATAGAGTTTTATAGAGTTCTGCTAAAGTCTTTCTTTGTTTTAAAATGTTTCTCCATTTTTTTTCTTTCTGTCACATGCAAACTAGGTATTAATCCTTACAACATCTTTTTTTTTTCTTCAAGAGACAAGCTTTTGGTCTGAAAACATACAGGTGTTCTTCCATAATTAAAATTATATGAATGCCAAAGTCTTGATATAATTTCTAGTATTTAAGGCATTTTTATAGGTAAAAGCTTGTTACTTTAATTATATTGCTAATGTTTTCCTGATTTAGACACAATGGCATAGGCCTAACCATATCCATATTTTGATATTTAGAATGTTCTTTCCTAAGGTAAGGAGAAAAGTACATTTTCTGACTGCTGTGAAATGATTCAAGACCAAACCTCCATGGAATTTTGAGCTATGATCAGAAGCAAGAACCTTGGGAATTTAGGGGAAGAAAGTAATTTTCTCACAATTTAAATTTACGTTCTATTATAGGAAAGATATTCATGTGTTTCTGGACATTGAATTCTGCTTGCTCAGAATAAAGAAGTTCTTTTACACAAACAATGAAGCCAAGCAAAACACTAGAGTTTCTGAGTTTAGTACTTATTAAGCATTTCCCTATTACAAGAGATCCTTGTTATTAATAAATAGCTGTTCTATTGACAGTAATGATAGAAAATCATGTCTTGAGCTGGGCAAGGTGGCTAAGACAAGAGGAGCATAGGTTTGAGGTCAGCCTCAGTAATTTTACGAGATGCTATTTAAAAAAAAAAAATGGCTGGAGGTGTAGCTCAGAGGCAAAGTTCCCCTGGGCTCAACTCCTCAGTACTGGAAAAAAAAAAATAATGTCCTGTTTCTTTTGGTTATATGACTACATTCCTTTTAAGATCTGGTATATTGGCATTGCTGACTCTTTGGGTTGGCCTCTCAAAGTAGGGTAAATTGAAGGAATTGGAATACATATATGCATACCCTGAGAATAAATTGAGACTCATTGAGACATGAATCAGGTCATTTCTTCATTCTCTGTGCACAGCAGTCTTAGGGTTTTACATATATAAAATAGAAATATTTGTAGTTTTTCAAGGATTTTAAACTTGTTTTGAATTGATTTTATAAAACTACTGAAATAATTGAAAATAATTTCACCAACGTAACTTTTGGTGATAAAACTGTACAAAGATCACTGTAAAGAAAGAATTTGCTACAATGGACACTGCAAGCTTTGCCTGAAAATGCAAAAAAAAAAAAAAAAATGCCATTAGTTGGTAATTTGCAACTGCTTCATATACCAAACATTGTAGACAGTTTAGACAGAATATAAACAACAGAATCTCCATGTTTAGTTTTTGATTCTTCTATTGCATGCAGACAAGAACTGGTGGGCTGAGACATTTATTTTGAAATAATGAGAAGTTTTTCCTTTCTGAATTAGTTAGAAAGTTGGTACTAAAACTGCCCTAGGGCATGGACTGTGAATCCAACTGTATCCACATCAAGTTGTCTTTCATTTAAGTCTGTTTAATAAATCATCTTCTTAACTGGGACTGGGGGTATAAAAGTTCATTCCTCTAGCACAACTGAAAAGGAGAAAAAGATCAGGAGCATGGATGTTTTAAGAAATGTAATATTATTTCCAACTTGAGTTTTCTGACATATAAGGAAAAATGCTATTTACAAAGTATTACTATGTAGATAAAAGCAGCTATTCCTAGGTGGTTAAAAATAATAACATTTGGGAAGCTAGAAATGGCTCAGCTTCTCTCCAGAGTTCAGTGGATGTCATGGAGCAGGTACTAGACTGAAACTTCATGAGGACAGGGTTAGGTGAACATTGGTTGTTGAATGAATTAATAAAAGAGTGAAAGTTTCAGTTTCTTTTGACTCTGTCAGACCTCAGATAAGTTATTTTGACATGTCTAAGGCAATATATCTTGATATCATTGATAGAGAGATAGGGCACAATAAAATATATATTAGGATTGAACCCAGGGACATTCTACCTCTGAACTATACCCCCAGCCATTGTTATTTTTTATTTTGAAACAGCATCATGTGAAGTTGTTGAAGGTTTCACTAAGTTGCTGAAGTTTGCTTCAAAACTCCTGTCTCAGCATTCCAAGCACTGGGATTAGAGGTGTGTACCACCACACCTGGCTTGGCCATGGCATTTTTTCCATCAATATCATGGGTTCTGTTTGGCCAACAATTTCATAGAAACTTGATGAAAACTTTAGATTTTTTTTCTCTAATCAGGTTTATAAGATGTTCATGGAAGACATGTGATTTGTTTTGGAGGCAAAGTTTTGGTAGTTTTATCTATTTATTCAGTAAGTATGTATTTATTAGGTACCTACTATGTATCAGGCAGTGGCTAGTGGCCTAGAAACTGAGGACACAACAGTGAATAGACTTACACACACATCCTTCTGGTCTTGGGGCTATAGACATGTAACCAGTTAAAAATCAACATAGAATAAGTGCTGTAGTGGACTAGGAACAATGCATCACAGAGGAATATAGGTTAAGAATCAAACCCAGATTCTAGGGGTTAGCAAAACTTCCTAAGGTAATAACATTTCTGCTGAAAACAATGTTAAATAGGAGAGAGCTGGAGTTTGGGGGCAGAGAGAACATTCATGGTAGGGAGTTTTGTGAGTCTTGGAAGACTAGGGAGAGCTGAAGCAGACATGATGAGCATAAGCCATGTTCAGAAGGGCCTTGGAAGCCATGCCAAGGAGTTCAGAATTTATCCTTAGAGCACAATTAAAATAGCAGTTGAATAAATGAACAATAAGGCACAGGGCAATGGGAAACCAAATGAAACTTTGAAGAAATGAAGCTACACAATCTGACATGTGATCTGCAATGCTTTCAGTTGCTATAGTATGAAAAACAGATAGAGAAGACTCAAGACTAGAGCCTGCAGATTTTGGCAGCTCAGTGAGAGGTGACCACACCCTAAAGCAGAGAGGTGGCCGAGGAGACGGGGGAAGGTGACTGATTCAGGACACCATTATGAGAAAGAATACCTGGATCATGTATGTGAAAGACATGAAATACCAAGGAGTTCAAGGGACTCCCAGGTTTCAGCCTTAATGGGTTGTATGGTACAATTTACTGAGGAGGGAGGACTAGGATGAGGTAGAAATATAATTTCAGCTCTAAGTATGTTATGTTTTAGGTAACTTTGGAAAAAGCACAAAATTTGTTTGAGACAAATGTGTAAGACTAAAGCTTGAGAAAAAAAATATGAATGGAAGATGCACCTTATTGATCTTATAATTTTATTGGTGGATTATAATTACACATAATAGATTCAGAGTTATACAAACATCCATGTACACATCACTTGGTGTATTTCACTCCGTATCCCACCGGGCTCCCCTTTCCTC
Organism: Graphiurus murinus; assembly: GCA_004027655.1. Classification (NCBI taxonomy): domain Eukaryota; kingdom Metazoa; phylum Chordata; class Mammalia; order Rodentia; family Gliridae; genus Graphiurus; species Graphiurus murinus. Next base: position 15,926 of record PVLC010020837.1, on the reverse strand, counting down.
CCTCCCCATACCTGTTAGTGATATTTGTAGTGATACCTTTGTAGATGGACATAGCATTATTTAGATGCATATTTGAGAGTCATAACCTAAGGGTGGGAACACAAATTATGGGGATTGATCCAGTTGGCCAGGGTGAACATGTAAAATCTCATACCATCATCTCTAGAGATGCAGTTTTTTAAGAGCTTGACAGAGAAAGAGGAATTGGTTGGGGAGACAGAGGAGTGTGATCAGATAGGTCAGGCATATGACAAGACAAGACAATGTGGATGTGACAAATATATGCTACATGCAGAGATAACAGTGTGCTTTTGGGAAGAGAAGAGAAGAGAAGAGAAGAGAAGAGAAGAGAAGAGAAGAGAAGAGAAGAGATCAAGGTAGCTGAGGGAAGTTTTGAGAAGGAAATGCTCAGCAAAGGCCACACTCCAGTGAGTTGGAAAAGGGGTTTGGAAAGAAGGTGAAGGTGAATAGCCTTGGAGAGACCAGCTGTGAGATGGTCTGGGCAGAAAGCACATTAAGAATGAGGAAAAATGGTCAAAAGTATATTGGGCACTTTAGAAAAGTTGGAGTGTGAGGTACTAGATGGGTAAAGGATCTACAGAAAGGTGTGTGAGACCAGCATATGTTCAAGTGCAGATGGAAAGAGGAGTCTTTAAAGACAAAGAGGAATGAGGTTCAGTTGGATAATTGAAAGGAAAAAAGATCCCTGGGGAGGGAGAGGGAATGGGGCCAGGAACAGTTATATTGTTGCAGGGTTAGGTTAGGGTTGAATTCAGGCAAGAAAAAGCATGTTGGCTGGCTGAAATCTATGGTTGGAGATGGTGGGAAGTGGAGATTTGAGAAGATTGTAAAATTTTTTAGATGGCAGATATGGGAAGTAGAAGAAAGCTAAAAAACAAAAACAAAAATAAAACTGATGAGTACCAAATAGCCTTGAGTTCCCAGTGCAAGTGGGACTCCATGAAATTATGATGGCACCAATAGATATTCAAGACCCCAGCTTAGGCAAGTAGATGGAAAATATGGCAGGTATTTTCTAGCTGGGTTTGGGTAAAATACAATGGGACAAAGTAAGTGGGGTAAATGAGACATTTATAAAGTAGCTGACCTGGGCATGGTGACACATGCCTATAATCCCAGTATTTGTGAGGTTGACACAGGAGCATCACAGGTTCAAGTCCAGCCTTAGCAACTTAATGAGGCACTGTTTCAAAATAGAAAATAAAATAGGTGTATGTGTGTGTGTGTGTGTGTGTGTGTGTGTGTGTGTGTAGTTCAGAGGTAGCATGCCCCTGGGTTCAAGAATAAATCTCCAGTACCACTTTATTCAATCTTTTTTGTTGTCATTCTTTCAAAAGATGTTTGATATTTGGAAAACTATCTTCTAAAGTTAAATTTAAATTTTTTTTTTTTTTGCAGTACTGGGGATTGAACTCAGAGGCATTCTACCTCCGAGATATACCCCCAGCCCTATTTTTTATTCTTTATTTTGAAACCGAGTCTCACTAAGTTGCGGAGTGCCTCACTAGGTAGCTGAGGCTGGCCGCGAACCCGGATCCTCCGGTCTCAGCCTCCCGAATGCTGGGATTACAAGCGTGCGCCACCACGCCCGGCTCCTTAAATTTAAAATTTTTAACACATAAAATTAAATAGTTGCAAAGGATGTATTTTATATAACATACTTGAGTCAAATATCCAAATCTTGCAGCTGTAGATTTGGCTCATTCAATTTATACATCATGCCCTTCAGATAATCAGGCCTCATTGTGAAAGTCATCATCCAAATCAGGGTTACTTGTCATCAAAAAAGGTGTGACTTCATTTGAAAATTCATACAGTCAGGCATCTGCCTAACACCTCTTTATTTAAGATAGGTTAATCGATGGATAGATGGATGATTATTGTTATGCCTATAGGTAGAGGATATATGGATAACATAAAACATAGATAGGCAGATATATTCTTGCTTGGAATTTCCCCTTGGATGAAATAAGGCCTCTTGACTATATCTTTCTGAAGGTTTTTTTGGTATTATGTTCATGAAACTTTCCCTAAGGAAAGTAGCATTTTAGATATACATATTTTTTCCTCCATGATGCCCCAAAGGTTCTTACACCCTGGAAGAGTTCCCCAAAATGTGATTTAAGACAGAGGATAGTCTGCCTTTTTTTTAGTGGAGAAGGCAATGCAAAAGGGAGAAATGAACAGTTTTCAGACAGAGTTCCAAGGCAGGGCCAATGTGAGGAATGAATGTGTGGAAGTTGAGACCTGGATATTCTTACTTCATACCTTTCTAAGCCTTTTTATACTTTGGAAAGGCTTTGTGCCTATACTTAAGTTTCAATATTGCTGGACTCTTGGGTCAGAGCTAAGTCAGGATAAAGGAAGACATGGGGGAATATGAGAAACAAGAGTAGACAAGGAGCATGAGATTGCCTAGTTTCAAGACCTATAATTTTAACGCCACATGTGTAAGTGTTATATGTACACTTCTGGGTGTTTTGACATTCAGAGATGCTGAATTATTATATTTATCAAAAATAGAAACATTAGCTGGGTGTAGTGGCACAAGCCTGTAATCCCAGTTATTAGGAGACTGAGATTGGAGGATCACAGGTTGGAGGACAGTCTCAGCAAGTATTGAGACTCTCATCAACCTAGTGAGACCCTGTTTCAAAATAAAAATAAAATAGGACTGAGGGTATAGGTTGGTGGTAGAATGCCTCTGAATTCCATCCCCAGTACAAAAAAAAGGAAAATGGAAATGTTGGGGAATACATTTGGGTCTGTCACAGTGCAAGGAGAGTGGGCTTTGGAGCCAGCACATGTGCATTTGAACCCTTGCTCTTTCACTTACTCACTGTGGCCACAGGTAAGCCAATTTTAATTCCTGCCCTCCAGTTTTTATATTTATAAAATTAAAATAATTGTATCTGTCTTGCAGGTCATTATAAGAGTTAGAGGTAGCTGGTTATTTTATTCAATGAATTTTTGTTAAATGCCTACTGTGTGCCAAGCACTTTTCAAGAAGAGAATAAGTGAAAAATGCCTGGTATAGCATATGTTACATAAGAATAAGCCAACAAGTTGTAACCGAAAGGAATGTGTTTAGGATAGGCACAGCTATTATATTCCTCTGTGGCACAAGGACAGTAAATATGGGTCAATCAGAAGAACACTCACAAATGTTCGGCATTAATTTTTCCTGAAGTTCATGAAGCTGTTAGGTGTAAGCTTACTTTTTTACCGTCTGATTTTTTATCAAAATGTGATTTTCAACAAGTTAAAAACATGACTTCCATATAAATATGAGTGAATACTTGTCAAAAATCTTATTCAACTCCTTATTTAATGATATATCCAACATGAGTGTGTTATGCTGAGACATAGAGTGTGGCCTGGAGAGCTCAGGGTTGCTATAGTTAAACCATGAGGGTTGTAATCTCATCAGCAGATAAGCCACTGTGGTCACCTAGGCTGGTGGGGTGAGGCTAGAGAAGGTGGGTCCGTGGGGGTGGGACATTAGGGATTGTGTTTGTGTCTTTCTGTCCCCTTGCTTGTACTCTCTTACTTCCAACCTTCATGATGTGAGAGCAGAGCCCTTGCTCTCTCCTTCTCTCTGTTTCCTGTCATCATGCCCTGAGTTCCAGACCCCAGCCTCACAGAGACTGAGTCCAGAATCTCCAAAAAACTGTGAGCAAACAAATCTTCCTTTAAGTTGTATGGTCAGATCTTTTGGAATACAGCAGTGGGAATGTTGGCCAAGACAGAGGGTAAAACTAGTCCCAAGAGCATCTGAAAAAAAAAGTATATATATATGGATTAATCAGAAGAACACTCACAAATGTTCAGCATTAATTTATATATATATGTACATATATATATATATCCTTGTATAACAGGATATTGGGGTGTGTGTGTGTGTGTGTGTAAGAGGAAGTGGTTAAGCAACAGGGCTAATAAATACACACACATCAGAAAGATATTGAAATAATGTTAGAATAAGATAGTTTTGTTAGATATAACATTAGGGAGGGGCCCACAAGATGACAAAACAGCAACATGTAGGGTTATCTTTCCTGTTCGACAAAATCTGCACCTTAACATAATTTCACAGTGTCTAGTCTCTAATCAAACAAAAAATAGAAAATTCAAACATTGATAATTAGATAAATGTTCTTGAATGAGTTTTAAAAATACTGTACTAGTAAGACTTTGAAAGGGTTTTCTTTACCCCTTTGCCCTTTATTTTCAAATTTTGGACATTAAAAAAATATCCAGTCACTATCCAGCTATTGTACTTAATGTATCATAAATTACTTTTGCATGTTTTTTAAATAAATTCTAAGGTTTCCTAGAATATATACATGTACATGTACAGTATCATATATCCCATTAACTCTTAAATTTAGATAGGCTTTGGGTAAGGCCAGTATTCTAAAAATAATATATAGGTTAAGAGAGAAAAAAACATTTTTGCTAAGAAAACAAATAAGGAAAGGGAGTAAAACGGAACTTATTGTGATACTTTTGGGGGCAATTCTATTAATCTCAGAAAGCACATCCTTCTAACTGATTGCATGTATTATGATTCCATAATGTATAATATGGTGTAATAGTAAACACAAGTACTGTCAATTTCGTAAGATGTTTGCTCAGAAATAGCTATGCTTATTACCACAACAACCTTGTAGTTAGAGCAGACATATTATGCCTCTCATTTTAAGGATAAAGAATGTGAATGAGGAAGTGGTTCAGCATCAGGGCCAAGGCTGTAAATCAATGCTGCTGTCTTTGCTCTAATCTGTCGGACCTGACAGGCTAAGAGATGGTTGTAAAAGCAGCCTCCAGTTTCCAGACGAGTTATGTTCCCAAGGATCATTTGTAGGTCAGTTGTTTTGAACTTGACACATTTTTCCATTGACTCTGTAGTGATGAAAAAAGGTTATGTCTCCAGTTCAGCCTGCCAAAGCCTTTGACCCGCACTGTGTCCATGCTTTGGCAATGCAGAACGGTGTCACTACTTGCTTCTACTGGGGCAGTATTTCAGGGCTGTCAACTGGAAAGCAAGAAACTCATTTTCCTGTGCCCACCCACTTCCACTGGGGTGGAGAGCTTTGCCGGCTTCTTACAGTGAATTGAACTCTAGTCGTGGCTGGGTGGGCAGAGGCTCTCACTGGGGTGACAGAAAGCACTCCGTGCAGAAGCACCAGAGAGCCTGACACTGGTGACTGTGCAGGATAGAAGCTGGATGAGGGCGAGTTTGAGGAGGAGATGCTGGAGGCCTGGGTCATAGCCCGTGGTGTGTGCTGACAGCAGCAGACAGTTCTATGAAAGTGGTAGACCTTGGCAGCGGGAGTGGAGTCCTTACTTTACTTTCTGCAACAACTTGTTAAATGAAACCCACAGAAAAGGTTTTGCAGGCACTGTGGTGAGAAAGAACACTGTTACCTTTTGCTTTCTCCCCCTGTGGAGTTCATCTTATTTCATAAACCAGGGTAAGTCTCCTTGTTGATTTTACAAAATGTTTTGTCACTGAAATGGAAAATTAAACAATACTGAAGACAGCGCAAAGAAAAATGTAGAAATCATACAAATTTCTTCATCCACAGATAAGCATGATTAGCTTAAAAATTTCAATCAGAATTGGGAAACTATGATAGAAATGACTCTATAAATGATTCCAGAAACCTCTTAATGAAAGAGACTGGGGTCCAAGCCTTAATGGCTAATAATGTCAATATTCTATCTCTACCATTTCCCCATTTTAGGCAATGTTGGGCATTTTCTCCAGTCTTTACTTTTTATACAGCTAGCATATAGGATTATGTAATTTTTTTAAAAAAACTTTGTTACTGTCTTGCCACTTTCCCCCAAATTAATATGGAAGAGCTATGGAAAAATGGAGGAAGATTCAATAGCCAAACTCTGAGGTAAATGTCACAAAACATTTTATGGCCAGCAAACGCATGTCTCCATTCATCCATGTTCTTGCAAAAACTGGAATTTGCCAATTTTTTTTCAATTTTGATCCATCTGATAAGGGGAAATTGTTTCTCATTGTTGTTTTTATTAGAATTCCTGTTGAGGCTCAATATTTTTTCCACATGTGGGTGACAGGTGTAACAAGAGTTGAGATGTGAAACCACCGTGGAAGGAGGGTATTTGGGGATCCACAAAGTAGTGGCTGTGCTAAGTATCAGTGGGGCTCATGCAACCTGTGGATTTTCACTTAAGTAAGTTTACTCATGGAAAGTAGGGATAATGAGAGTGCACATTTTATTGGGTTATTGAGAAGATTAGTTGAGATGATGCATGGGAAATCAATAGCTCAGTGCCTAGAATATGCTAAACTTTCAATAAATGTTAACTCATTAATTCTTTTGTATGTAAAATGAGGAGTGATCTAGGTCATCTCCAAGGCCCCTTACAGAGCTACAAATCTAGATCCATGATACTGAAAATATATAACTGTCCTTATTTGATCCATAATCCAGGGAGAAAGTGAGGACACAGCAGGTTTAAAATGAGAAAAATGAGCTGGGTAATTGCTCTCAATTTAAGCAATATCTGCAGTAAAATGAATCAGGAGACTAATATAAGAAACATAACCTGCAAGCAGTGGCTTTTGCTTGGTGAAAGACAATCAAGCCAGTAGGATACAGCTGACAACATTTAAGGCACCTGTTCAGCTAAGCTTACACTTGTACGGAGGCAGATGGAAAAACAGCTCAAAACCTTGCAAGTGAATTCTAAAGAACAGCTATCAACTGTCATTCATCTCATCCTCGACTGAAAATCAACAGCACTTATGTAGAAGTCAAATGTAAACATTTGAAGCAATGTTTGAAAAAAAAATGGAACATACCGAGCTTATCGAGTGAGTTAGAGCTGTTGACCTGTCAATATTTTGCCCTTCCAAGCCAAGTCTTTGTAAGCTCAGCTAAGTACATTCAAATATTGAGCATAGTGATTTTTCTATGGGGGAAATCCAACACCCCAGATTTATTTTACTTAATTCTGGGAAGCAAAATTCCTGGTATTACTGGAACTATCTGACAAATTTATAATTTTATTTTTAAAATCTATTAGTAATATTTGATACTTGGAATTGAACTCAGGGGTATTCCACCTCTAAGCTACCTCTTCTGCCTGTTTTACTTTGAAACAGGGTCTTGCTAAGTTGCTGAAGGTCTCGCTAAATTGCTGAGGCTGGCCTCAAACCTTCAATCCTCCTGTCTCAGCCATCTAAGTACTGAGATTACAGGGGTGTGCCACCGTGCCCAGATAAATTTGGAATTTTAGAATCCTAGAGTTTCAAGGGTTTAGAGCTATGATCTATTCTATAGTACGAATAGTGATAATTTCAACTCTGCTAAATCCTTCAGAGAGTTATGTTAGATGTTACAAGTGCTCACTGAAATTTATAACACTGTCTCCTTCCAGACAGTTGGGGGATGTTACATAACCTAATGCCCTTAAAATTAGACATGGCCATGGACTACTTTGGCCAATGGAATTTTTGTGGAAATCATGTGAGTCCATTCCAGGCAGAAGCATGTAAGAGTTACATTGTGATTTGAGCTCCTGTTCCTTGCCAGGATGGTTCTTGGGGACCTGTGTTTGAATGGCAGTGTCACAGGATGGTCCAGCACCTCTCAGGTGGGGTCTCTGAGTGCTACAATGAGTATGGCCTTTGGTGACCCATGTTGGACAGCTGATATATGAGGAGCCATTGAGATTTGAGAGTTCTTTGTTGCTGCAGCATGGACTGGACTAACTTCATCAATGCTTTATAAAACTTTGCTTTTCTGTAATCCCTTTTTATAGCTGTAGAAACATTACTGCTGTATCTCAAATTGAGCTAACTCCATATCAAAGTAAAACTTAATCTTTTTATGCCATCTGGAGCAGAAGAGAATTGTCACGGTTGTTCTTCCACATGACAATCCTTCAAATATTGGAACATAAATATTATGCTCCCCATAAGTTCTCTCTTTGTAAATAAACCCTGTGTTTCTCTTGACACATGGTTCCTTGACTTTTTACTATCCTGACTATTTTTCAGATAACTTTCATTTTGTCAGTGCCCCACAGCATTCTCACAGCAATAATCCAAAAGACCTGACCATACAACCTAGAGGAAGGAAGATTAATTTGCTCATGGTTTCCTTAGGGATTTGAGGTTCAGTTCATGTGAGGTCAGAGACGGCGGATCTCAGGGCATGATGGTGGCAGGAAGCAGAGAGAAGAAGAACACAAGGCTGTGCTCTCACATCATGGGGGCCAGAAGCAAGATAGAGGAAGGGGAGGAGGAAACATACATAATCCCCAAGGCTGCACCCCATCAGGGACCCACCTTGTCCAGCCACACCCCCCTGGCCTGGGCTACCACCCAGATAAATCCATCATAATGGATTTACTCACTCCTGAGATTACAACCAAGCCCAGCTTCCAGCATTGCTACCTTGTTGCCTGTTAGGGATAGGGAGACATTCTAAATTCAAACCATTACACCCCTTAAAAGATAACACTTAGAACTTAATGTAATTTTTAAAAAATTAGATACTATGGGGGAGAACTTTACTTGGCTTTTTTTGGATATTTATGATGATAAATTATAGTTATTTATTAGAAGTACATGATTTTATAACATGTTTGTGGCTGATATTTATTTTTCTTTATGGTGCTTTGCATTGAACCCAGAGTCCGTGCATGCCAAGTACAGCTGTGCCATTGAACTCCACCCTAGGCCTCAGGATTGACATTTGAAGATGGGTTCCAACACTGGGTAAGGCCTAGGCTTGTCTTTCTTATGGCTTGAATCTGAAATGCTCTCAGAGGCTCCTGTGTTAAAGGGTTGATCCCAATGCAGCCATATTCAGAGGTGGAGCTTTGGAGAAGTGATTCAATCACAAGAACTCTGACATCTTCAATAGATTAATCCACTGAGAGAGTCTTAATTTTAAGGCATTATTGAAAGGTAGTGCAAATTGTATGAGTTGGGACCTAGTTAGAGGAAATGGGTCACTAGGATGTGCCCTGGGGGTGTGCTCTTGCTCCTGTCATGGGCTGAGCAGCTTTCCTCAATCATGCCCTTTCTTTGTGATGTTCTGCCTCACCTTCCACAAAGCAATGGAGTCAGCCAACTATGGAATAAGACCTCTGAAACTGAGCCAAAATAAATCTTTTCTACTTCAGTTTTCTCAGGTATTTATCACAGTGATGAAATACTGACCAACACAGACCTCTGCTCCAATACCGTTAGAAGATAGTAATCTTTAGAGAACAGTGACATCAGGAATGTAGTGTGGACAATATCTGAAGTCCAGCTCAGAGTAAAATGGGAGTTCCTCAAGAATTTTAGTGGGAGAGTGATAAGAACACATATACATTGTAGGAAAATAACTGGAAAAGTTAAAAAGAATAGTCATTAGGTGAGAAAAACTTGGGAAGGGGTGAGGCTAAAGACAAGGTGATCAACCAGTCATCCAATTGATCAACACAATTTATTGATTGCCTACTAAGTATAAGACACTGAGCTACATGGTTTGAATAAAATATACATCTGAAGACATGAAGGCATGGAGGATAGTGAAGATGGTCAATGAATATGATATAATTCTCATGTATTATTAGGTATGTATAAATGAACAAACTGCAAGGACAGGAGGCTGACATCTGAGGATAGAGTTTCTTTCCTTTTTTATACTTTTATGGGTGCATTGTTATTATACATCATTGTGAGATTCAAAGTGATACAAACATTACTCAGTGAATTTCCCTTTGTATCCCACCCTGCTCCTCCTTTCTCTTTCCTCATACATGTTAGTGAGATTGGTAGTGACACTTTCATCTATGGACATAACCTTGTTTGAACTATTTCCTTCCTCTCTCTCTTTTCTGCTATTCTACTGGTTTCTCTCTTCATTTGATTGAAGTCTAAGGACTAGATTTCTAAAGTAGAGATTTGAGAAGGAGCCATTTCTAGTGATGACAAAGTCCATTAATGTAGCAGAAAGTTCATCTCAAATGGTTTTTAAAACACTTTAAGTCCAGAAGTAGAGTTGCCTCAGGAACAATTCAGTTAGGACTTGGCTTCACTTTTTTCTCTATTTCTTTGGTCCTTATTTCCTTTAGATGTTAGCTTTTTCTTTAGCTGACTCCCTTGTAATAATCAGATAACTGTCAGCAGTGAAAAAGGAATCCATACTTCCTATCTGTTGGGGGAAAATTTGCCAATTGCCTATAACTACTGAACAAAAGTCCTAAGCTTTGCTCTGACAGGATTATTCCTGAATTAATCCTTGTGGCTAGGTAAATACATGCAGTAATTCTGGAGCTGGAGCCCAGGCTAGTTTACCAAATGCACATAGATTAAGTAGAGAATGGGTTCCTATTTTTAAAAAATTTTTTATAGGTAAATGGTAAGGGCAGAGGGCTGAATGAGGTAGATAACTCACAAATGCTCACTGTAGGATATGCAGAAAAATTGGAACAGATTCAAAAAGGCAGAGATTTTTACAAGTGAATGGGGGTGATAAGGTAGGATTTGGGGGGAATGAGGGCACTGAAATGAACTCCTTACCCTTAAGTGTGTGAGGTTGGAGACAATGTACAACCTTCCTTTATATAATGGACATAAGAGAAGTGGTTTTGAGGAGAGAATCTCTTTTTCTTAGCTGAGGACAAAATGGCACAATCATGGGCAAGGGATTTTGAGAGGCTCTGGGGGAACCTACTGATTTAGAAGTGGTGATGCCATCAGTTCACAGGTGGACTATGGATAGATCTTTCAACTGTCACCTGCAGGTGTAGAGTTTCAAGACACCTGATAGGCAGCTCTGAAGAGGGTGAGAGTTTGGGAGGACATTTGTGTTATGGACCAAATGATAAAAGGGTCAGAGCTGTTTAGTGGTGGGAGAAAACAGACTTCTCCTCAATAAAATCTTTTCTGTTTTTCTCCAGTTGGATGTGCTGTATTGCATAGTTAAATGCTAACTGAAAGCAGGTGTGCACTATCATCATTTTGAAAGCTTTGGGTAAAGAGCCAGTTTCTGGGACTCTAGATTCCAATGAACAGCAGTTTGTTAGCATTCATAACTGTTTTCATATTTATCATTCACTTTCTTGCATATCAGGTAGACTTAGTTTCTCCTTAAATGAAACACCACAGGTACTTTCTGCCTCTGGTCCTCTAGCTACAAGGACACCCGCTCTTCTTGCTTGTCTTCATGTTGGGGACCTGTAGCTCTTCCAATTCAGCGGAGAAGTAACATTAGGTTTCGATCTGGAAATCCATCTCTGGTATCCAGGCACTTATCTCCATTTGGCTCTTTTTTAAAGATCTCATTGAGGGATAAAGTGGCTGTGCCCTGTGCTGTCCTCTCCCAGAAACTCCTCCTCCTCCCCTTATTAGCCTTCTTCGGATGCATGAGGGGGTCACCTCTCCGCATCAGGCTGGGATGCTGGGCTTCCTCATTCTGTGTGACCATGGTGCTTGTTGTTCTCCTTGGCTAGGACTTCCTTTCATGCTCCTGTGCACGACATGCATGATACATTTCTCCTCTGGCTCTTAAAGTTTCCCCAAATGTGCCCACTTATACTCTTCTTCTTATGTTAGGTAAATTCATTTATTTTCAGCATTATATCTGAATTTTTTATCCAATAATTTTCTAGATTTCTGCTTCCAAATTTTTGTAATCATCTTTTTCTTTTCTTTTAGCATTTATCAGTTCATGCCTTATGTGGTTGGTTGTATGCTTATTGAATCTGAGTTCATGCATCTAATACAATACACTGCCATGTTTTTACAATACATCAAGTGTTCTACTTTCTACAGTTAAATGCAAAATTGTTTCCACTGTACCAGCACAGTGCCTTGGGAATAATTTTCACTCAAGTATTTCTTTTTTTTTTTTTTTTTTTTTTTCGGTACTGGGGATTGAACTCAGGGGCATTCTACCTCCGAGCTACACCCCCAGCCCTATTTTTTATTCTTTATTTTGAAACCGAGTCTCACTAAGTTGTGGAGTGCCTCACTAGGTAGCTGAGGCTGGTTGCGAACCCGGATCCTCCGGTCTCAGCCTCCCGAATGCTGGGATTACAAGCGTGCGCCACCACGCCCGGCTTAACTCAATTTCACTCAAGTATTTCATGAAATAAATTTATTTGTGGGTAAATAAATGCATATCCATTATATTAACTCAGAAGATGAGGATCATGGAATTTAACTTTTAAAGAAAATATTTTTATATTATTGCTAACACTAATTCAAGTATTTCATATCCTGTTATTGTTAGGAACAAGATAACATTTTATATTTTGGCATGGCTTTTTGTAGAGAGGTGAACAGATTTATAGTAGATACCTTATTGGTCATTTTTCTGTAGCCATGACAAAAGTTGCTAAGTATCAAATACTCATCTATTCAAACTATATTCTTTCTCAAAATCCTTCTAAAAACTTTACTATTGACATTGAACACAAGTGATTAGAGTAGTCATGTAATATTGAACATGTAAATCCTTTACTAGACCAAGTAAGGATATTATAGAGAAGCTATAAGCCTTGTAATTTTAAAAACTCTTCTCTATTCAAGTGGTAGAGTTCTTATGTAAGAGATGAATCTAGTGTGGTCTGTGGTCTTATTTTCCTGGGAAAATAAGCAGGCAAAAGTGAGAGATTTTTTAAAATCATAAGCTGGTCAAATCTTCCAATAATGTAAATATCATATATGTAGTTCACAGCTGCAGATGTGGGATACACTGAGGTTTAGAGAAGAAGAACTACACTGAGGTGTAGTTCTTACACCTCATGAATATTCCATAAAAGATAATTCTTCAGGTAAGGTGGTTTCTCCAGTAGGTCCTTCCAGAAATATAGTATAAACAATACTGCTGAAAGTTTTACTGTCTGATGCAGTTGAATTTTTTTTTTTAAGATAGAGCTGCTAACTTTCCTCTCAGCTATAATATAATATTCTTAAATCTATATTTTATTATCTTTCATATTAAAAGAAAGGATAATGGTACTATTAACACAATGGCTGTTAATCTAATGGAACATTTTTTAGTTTTAAAAGGCTGCATATGTAAACAACCATTAATCTTTGGAATATTGAGATAAAAGCCTTAGAAATTTTCAGTTATTAATTTTTAAAGATATTGTAAAGCTGAGTTCTAATGGCAGAAAACCCATAAACCAAAGTTTTGACATCTTTGTAATGTTAGGTATATGAAGAAATAAGAATTTGGTTCAAATATCTTTGCATTCTGTAGTTGTTTGTTCAAATTCTCTTTGCTGACGTAAATTTATGGATGTCTTAAGAATAGTAAATCTTTTAAGCTAGGGAAATATTTCCTATGTAAACAAAGGGTAAATATTTTATTGGAGGAAAATTTTGCCCCAACTTTTGTGTGTTGAGAAATATAGTTATATTGAGGATGCATTTAAACAGGTCTATTAGAAATTCAGATTTTTAAAAAGATCTTACCCAAGTGCTGTGTGCCTGCCTGTATGTCTCTATCACTCTGAATTTCATTGTGATATATGATTATAATGCAAGAATAAAAATTAGAAAATAAAAGATCTTTACAAAGGTTTCATAAAAGAAAAAAAATAATTTTAAACTTAAAATAGTTATAACAGATTATTTTATTATTTATGAATTTTATTTGTAAAAATAGATCATATGTAAGTATTAAAATTTGCAAAGAAAATGTTCTCACAATGAACTGTTTGCATCATTGATTTTTTTCAGTCTCACATAAAGTTCAACAGCTTGACATGGACTCATCATATCTTTCCTATTTTATCTAATATATCATTTTCCCCACTTTGCTTGATCCAGTACATGCTCAGTGATGTCTGAGATTCCATGTTAAAATAACAAATAAAAATATACAGTTTTCTAGGAAATAATCTGCCAGCTAATTGAAAGAAATTCCTGAATAAAAAACTAAAGAAAATAGCTAGATCCAATCCTACAAATAATTTATCTTTCTCTGGAAAATATATTTTTTGAAGTTTTTATTTTTCAATTTTATTGGTACATTGTAATCATACATCTTGATGAAGTTCAGGATGGTAGAGGCATACATGCACACAGCACTCATTGAGCCCTCCCCCAGTTCCCATCCTATTCTTTCCTCCTTCCCTCCTTCTCATGCTCAGCATAGATTGATAAGTTTGTGTATATATATCATGTCCATTGAGGTGTTTCCCTCTTTTCCCCTCCCATCTCCCTTAGGTCACCTTCTTCACTCATTTAAGGTTTCTTCTTTGTCTGGAAACCCTCCTATGTCCTGTTTTCTCCCTAGCTTCCACATATTAGGGTGAATATCCAACTTGACTTTTCACTTTTTGTGACTGACTAAGTCTCACAAAGCATAATGTCCTCCAGTTTCACCCATTTCCCTGCAAATGACATAATTTTATTCTTTTATGGTTGAGTAAATTTCATTGTGTACATATCCCATAGTTTTGTAATCCATTCATCTGTTGATGGACATCTCAGCTGGTTCCAAAGCCTGGCAATTGTGAATTGTGCAGCTATAAACATAGATATGCATGCATTACTCTGGTAGTTTGGTTTCCATTCTTTTGGGTAGATACCTAGGAGAGGTATTTCTGGATCATTTGCAGCAAATATGAAGAATGTGCCTAATATTAAGACTTAAAAGAAATTTAATCTCAGAAATAGTGAAGCATAAAATTGATGGTATGAGGATAGGAACTGATTTGTTAAAATGGCCAAATCGATAAAGGTTAATGTCAAAGAACAAAACTACACATTCTGATGAATTCCCACGACCAAGCAGATTGATTTGGTGTTTCATTTCTTTATCATTTCATTTATTTTCAAGGATTTGAAATTGAACTGTGTGCTTCAATTGATGAAAATTATATTAACTTTGCAAGTTATGAAATTTTCAGCCTTTTTACTTGGAGTGTTAAGAAAGAAATTCTATGGTTTTAAAATAAATATACTTTATTTAGCCTTCTTAAAGTTTTAAAATCCTATTAATAGCTAACAAAGTCAAAATATTTTAAGGAAACTATATGATTTTTAAACATTTTTATTTATTTTAAAAATATATACTATGCTTTTAGAACAGAGGAAAAGCTTTTGACATTTGTTCATCTAAAGTTTTACATTTATTTATTTATTTTGTGGTATTGAGGATTGAACTCAGGGGCATTATACCTCCAAGCTGTACCGCTAGCCCTATTTTTTAATTCTTTATTTTGAAACAGGGTCTCACTAAGTGCGGAGTGTCTCAGTAGGTAGCTGAAGCTGGCTGCGAACTCAGATCCTCCAGTCTCAGCCTCCCAAATGCTGGGATTACAAGCGTGTACCACCACGCCTGGCTTTGAAGTTTTACTTTTAAATATATTTTAAAATATTGTAAAATATGCACTAATAAAATTTATCCTTCTTAGATCAATTTGTTAAAATAGGGTAGATATTACTCGGTTTAACATAATTAGAAAACATAGTAGAGCCGAGTGTGGTGGTGCACACTTGTAATCCCGGTACTTGGGAGGCTAAGACAGAAGGATGGCAGATTTGTGGCTAGCCTCAGCAATTTGTGAGGCCTTTTGCAACTTAATGAGACCCTGTTTTAAAATAAAGAATAAAAAAATAGGACTGGGGGTGTAGCTTGGAGGTAGAATGCCCCTGGATTCAATCCCCAGTACTGAAAGAAAAAAAAGAAAATAGGGCTAGAGGTATAGCTTGGAGGTAGAAATCCCTTGGGTTCCATACCTAGTACCACCAGAAACAAAACAAAACAAACAAAAAAGAAAACATAGTAGAAACACATGTTTCGGATACCTTTCTTAAACCTCATTTTATTCTCTTATATCTTATTGCCAAGGAATAAAGTAATGAGGAAAAATTTAAGTGTTATTCAAAGAACAAA